>JADBJO010022192.1:0-28305 GCA_016801955.1 Conus betulinus | reverse complement strand
GGACTGATGGGGAAAACAACAGTCAGCTAGGACTGATGGGAAAACAACAGTCAGCTAGGACTGATGGGGAAAACGGGGACAGTCAGCCAGGACTGATGGGGGGGAAACACGACAGTCAGCCAGGACTGATGGGGAAAAACGACAGTCAGCTAGGACTGATGGGGAAAACAACAAGGACAGTCAGCTAGGACTGGGGAAAACAACAGTCAGCTGGGGATGGGGAAAACAACAGTCAGCTAGGACTGATGGGGAAAACGACTGTCAGCTAGGACTGATGGGGGAAAACGACTGTCAGCTAGGACTGATGGGGAAAACGACTGTCAGCTAGACTGATGGGGAAAACGACTGTCAGCTGGGGTGGGGAAACGACTGTCAGCTAGGACTGATGGGGAAACGACTGTCAGCTAGGAATTCCTTGATGACACACAATCCCTTCCCCCTCTGCCCATTCCCTCTCCGGCTCTCCCGCACATCTTTTCACTCTGGGAGGATAAGGAATGTAAAAGGTCGGTTGATGGTGGATAGCAGTATTCGTTAAATGTCTCTGTACACGCTAACAATACGCTTAATAACAGAGTCCTGCTTTTCTTCTTTTCCTTCAAAAATGGTCTGCGCTAAAAAAAAAAAAAAAAAAAGCTAGGGATAGAAGGAAAGAGGGAGGAGGTGAGGGTAGGAAGGAGGTGGGGGTGGGGGTGGGGGTTAAAGGTTTTGAGAAGGACACGAGGGGGCAGGGGGTCTTTCTCAGGCTCAAGATGTAAGATTTGAAGTGTTCGTAACCTGTGACTCACGACTGAAATAATACGAAAAGTTTTTGAATGGAAGTTTTAACGCATTGACTGTAGTTTCGATATTGACTTGACCCACAGATCAGAAAATGTGATGGAGTTTTCTCCCATGTTTTAGAATTGAATCTGTACATTTTGACATTGGATTCATCAAGTACTGGAGGAGGGAATATTTAATCCTTTTCTTTTTCACGTATTGCTGAATTTTCATGAACAGAAAGCAGGTTTCGGAAGAAAAGCACTTTGAAACATTCACCTCTATTAACAGACTACGCATTCGTTGATAGTGCCGTCCTGAAAAAAAAAAACTTGTTCAACGGATCAGTCTCCATGGTTATTTGGAAGTGGATCAGACAGGAGCTTGGGGAGCACACAAACTCTGCTCGCACTTGTCCTTCGTCAAAGTGACAATGTGCTAGAAATTCTGTAGCTGCCAGGAATTTCTTGACAACTTATTTTTTGGGTAGCGAAATAAATACGTAACTCGGATAGAGAGAAGCCAGATGGATTTTTTTCTTTCTGCCTATGAAAACATTTTTGGAAGTATGGTTATTATGACGGACATGTCAGACCCAGCCCATACTATAACAAAGCGAAATCAGTGTGAGGATTTGTCCAGACGGCAGCAGTATCTATGGCCAGACAGCAAACGTATCTATGGCCAGACAGCAGCAGCAGTATCTATGGCCAGACAGCAGCAATATCTATGGCCAGACAGCAGCAATATCTATGGCTAGACAGCAGCAGTATCTATGGACAAACAGCAGCAGTGTCTATGGCCAGGCAGCACCAGTATCTATGGCCAGGCAGCAGCAGTATCTATGGCCAGACAGCAAACGTATCTATGGCCAGACAACAGCAGTATCTATGGCCAGACAGCAGCAATATCTATGGCCAGACAGCAGCAATATCTATGGCTAGACAGCAGCAGAATCTATGGACAAACAGCACCAGTGTCTATGGCCAGGCAGCACCAGTATCTATGGCCAGGCAGCACCAGCACCAGTATCTATGGCCAGACAGCAGCAGTATCTATGGACAAACAGCACCACTATCTATGGCCAGACAGCAGCAGTATCTATGGCCTGCTGATGGGGTGGTGCTGCTGGGAAACCACTAGGGTCGGGGAATTCCCTGCTGACACACTACCAAACCCTTCTACATCTGGCGTAGGCAAGGGATGGGAAAGTCCAGCTGACAAGTGGCAGCAGCATTGGTGTAACGTTTCTGTTCACGCCAACCAAACAAAACAACTTCTCGTCAAGTGTGTCCTTTTCACGCTGGCAGTACCTTACGTCTCCTCGTTAAGTGTCACTGTTCACACTAACAATTTTCTTAGCTCTGTTTGTTCGATGTCTGTGTTCACGCTGACAATAGTGTAAGCATTGTTCGTCTGTGCTCTAGTTCACGATTAACTTTGCACTGTTTATTAACTGTGTCTGCTCACGCTGTCACTGTTCTCAGTACTGTCTATCAAATGTCTCTGTTTACGCTAACGAAGTTGTTAGTGCTGTTTGTTAAAATATCTCCGTTTATACTAACAATACTACTCTTATCTCAATTCTGCTTTGATTTTCGTTTTCTTCGTTAACTGTCAGTCTGCAAAAAACAGCAAAGGGGAGAGGGCAAGAGGGAGGGGCGGGCTAGCGTGGAGAAGGGAAAGTAAATGAGGGAAAGGCGAGGAGGGGGTGCCTTTCTCTGGCTCGGAAATATCAGACTTCAAAGAAAACTTTACTAATTTTAGACACACAAATCACAAGACAAAACATGACGCATTTTGACCTCTTTGGTCATCTTCAGGCAAGATAAACAATGAAGACAATGAACATGAAGAACGAACGATCACTTAGCGCTTAAAACTGGGCGCAGAAAGGATGTGGAATGAAAACGAGACTGCTGGGAAGGAGACCACAGAGGTAGAAAGAGCTCATACTTTGTCTTGTAATCTGTTTGTCTCTTTTGTTCGGCGGAATAGTAATTTTTCTTTTAAGTTTGATTGAATTTTCGCATGCGCTCACCTCGCTTTAAAACTGACTTAACTAATCAAATTTGGGATATTTATAACAAGAATGTGACTGACGATAGTGGAAACATTAAAAGTTTTTGACTGGAAGTTCTTCATGCACTGAATGGAGTTTTCGTGGAGAGCGATCCACCTGTCAGAAAAAGCGGTCGAGTTCTACCCGAGGTCTTTGAAATAATCTCAACGCCATGACAGTTGCTTCTTTGTGCCTTTGTGGCAGAAAATTTCAATCAACTTTTCAGCTTCATGGTGCATTACAGAGCAGGATATGAGAGATGGGCGCTTGCAAACTTTGACCCAGTTTTATCAGCTACACATACAGTGTTGCTTTGAAAAGCTTCGTCAAATAGATCTGATCCTTTCGCTTCCTTCAATGTTGATAAAGAGCTGTAATCAAACCGTGCCTTGAGGAACACCAAGGCATGCGCGCAAATGTCCTACTGAAAATTGTTTAACATTCTTTATCCGCGAGAAAACAGCATCTTTTATTACTTCTTCACATACTTTTTTTTTTCGGATAATAAATCTTTAACTCGATTACAGAAAAATCTGACGGAACGGTTTCTCTGGTTAATTTTTTCCCCTACAGTATGAATATCATGGGGACATATGAGACCCCAGCACATCAGACAAATAAAAGAAATCTGTCAGGATTTGTTCAGCAGTGTCTGTTACCCACTGGTGTGATGGAACTGCTTTACCTGTTTTTTGTCAGAGGATCAGTCAGTACCAAAAACATGGTCATTGCACAGTCCAGGTCTTGACCCATACCGTGCCTGACACGGAGACAGATCCAGTGTCCGTTTCTTTTTATGTTGCAGCACGTTCCACATGACCCTTCATTTTTCTGTCGTCTGCTGGACTTTTCACTCCCAAATCCTTGTGTCCTACCAATGGCATAGAAACACAAGTCATGCATAATTCTGTACTTGCTGACATTTGGCATTGAACTATTTTGCTGACCAGAATTTCCAGGACAAAATTGCCTTTTTCACCTTCAAACATATTTTCACAGAGCCTGTGCAATTTTAATCTGTTCAAACTGCGTTGTTACAAATTGACCTTTGCTGTGACCTCGAACTCTGAACGGTACATCTCTCTTTACTTGGCCAGCTTGGGGAAATAACCCTCGTAGACGTTTTCGGATTATCGTTCCTACTCAGTGGCTGGAACCAGCTGTTTGTACCACATGATAGAAGAGACACGGCTAGGAGCTTCATAGATACAGCGGTATTTGTATATAGACATAAAGGATTGCATTCTGTGTCCATTGAACATCTTCACAGCCACATTATTCGTATCGGTTGGTTTTGTATATGCATGTCAGAACTGTCGTCTGTCCTTACATCTAAATCATTAGTGAAAAGTGGGCTACCAGCGGTTTGCAGTGACGAAGTACTGGTTGTGTGTGTGTGTGTGTGTGTGTGTGTGTGTGTGTGTGTGTGTGTGTGTGAACAAAGTGAGATGGAGCGACGAAGAATGGCTAGCAATTCGCTTCGTCTGTGATTGTGACTTCTGGTAAGATAACATCGCGAAGAGTTGTTAAATTAAAACACAAATCGCACGGAACAAAGGGGCAGGGGGTGGGGGGGGAGAAGGGTTGGGGGCTGGGGTGGGGGTGGGGGTGGGGGTGTGAGAGTGTGTTTTGTGTGGAAGGGGGGAAGGGAACATTTAGGAGAGCGACGGAACAGTGTGCGGTGAAAGAAGACGCTAGAATGTCAATATTGACCCTTCATTGACAACCGCTGGAAGTCGACGCATTCTGTGATGGGGACAGAACCATTGGCTATTTTTGACTTCAACCACTTTCATCCTCTGGGCGAGACTCTACAGTACCCCCTGTCGTGATTGTAATCGTTCACCCCACGGCGTTGAACAAACACACACGCCACTTACAACAAAAAACGCGGCGTCGACATTACCACAAGAACAAAATTGCAGTTCAAGGGCCCCTTAAAGCTGATAGCGAAGATTGGCATTACTGAAGGCAAGGCGAAAGAAAATAAGCCGAAGAAACTAGAGAGACAAATAGAAATAACGATGAAATGGCATTTTCTTTAATCCTGATGCTGGAAGACTCTAACAAAACGGATATGGGAGATTACTCTCAAACCTCCCAAGTAGTACTGTACACAAACAAGTGCGGACATAGTCTGGAAGTTCAAAAACCCTCCTCTGGCATCTTCATTGCGATGCTCTCCCTAATCTGGTGGACCAAACGATCATGGAAGAAATCCTGTTTAATCCGGAAGAAGTCCTGAGGGGACAGCTCGCCAAAAACAGGTGACTTTAGACATCTAGTTAAAGATAACTTTCACAATGCTGGAAAATTATAAAAAGAAAGAAAAGCAATTTGGTAGGAATAATGGGGTGATGGCTTGTGGAAAGTTGGGAAAGTGTCGAAGGAGAAATGTTAGACAGAAGGAGAGATCACAGATAAACATTTCTACACTCATTAGACAAAAGTCTGTCCGTTCTCGGCATATCCGGCTCTGACTACCTACGGGCACCTGATGCTGAAAACTTATTATTCTTACCTTTAGGCTGGACTTAACTTGCTAGCACTTGGTAATCTGGCCCTTCCGATTCAAAACAGGCTGACAGCGTCTCGGTAGAGAGTTGTAGAGGGAGATGAGGTAGGCAACAGTCAGTTGATTCCAGCAAATGGTGAGTGTACAGCGCAGATCTGCCACAGTACTGATGCGGCGAGTGCTTTTTCTCACACGAGTCTTTGAGGACTTGCCACAGTTCTGGATCGGATTTTGATCTGGACTTTGAGGGGGCCAGAAAAACACGGGAACTCTGTGCTGGTGCTTCCAGGACGTGCTGTGAACAGAGGTGTTGTCTTCTTGAAGGTACCAACGGTCGTTTGGGCAGTGGTCGGCAACAAACGGCAGAAAGTTGTTTTCCAGCACATCAGTGTACTTCTGACTGTTCATATTGCCTTCCACGAACACCAGTGGTCCAACTCTGTCATACGAAATGCATCCTCACACCATCAATTTCAATGTAGTCTGCGAGCCAAGATGGACGCTGCACAGAGAAAGCACTGACCACTTACTTTCACCCATAGTTTTTTACACGTCCATTGGGTTTGATCACAATGGTCAATTCATCACTGAAAATAACATTTTTCCACTGATCGTTCACAGTCCAGTGAAGTTTACTACTACAGTACTCCAACCGCTTCTTTCTGTTCACTTCCTTCATGACAAGTTTCTTCACTGGGGGATGCTCTGAATAGCCAAGTCTATGCAGATTTCGCTTGATCGTCTTCCGGTTGACTTCAATGGAGGTTGGTGAATGGAATTTGGCTGAAATTTCAGAAACTGTGGCATATATGTCCCGTTTTTACCATCTTTGACAGTGCAGACAGGCACCAGTTTGTGAACACTCTGGGCCTGCCACTCCTAGGTTTGTTTTCTACTGTTTGTCTATCACAATAGCTCTTGTAAACTTACCCAACGGTTGACCTGTTCAACACATTTGCCACTTAAAACGCCCAAAGCCCCTGGTCTATCGACACAATGTATTTTTTCGTCTCCTCTGTGAGCTGTTTGTTTACTCATGCCATGCCAGATCTAACAGCAAACCGCAAGCGTAAGCACCAAACAACAGTTCAATGATTTTCTTTACGTCACACAAAAGAGTACACTTGTGAAAATGACGTCAGTGGTTTTTGGTGCACAAACATGTAACCAAACGCTGAAATATTGGCTAGACAATCTAGTGAAAACAACCACTTTCAAATCTGTCCGCCATTAAAGGGGACAGACTTTAAGGGAGCGTGCCGGTGTTCCCCGGGTTCTATGTTCCCCAGTAGCGCTGTTCCCCGTGTCTCTGTTCCCCAGTGTCGATGTTCCCGACGACCGAAAAAGCGTGCCGCTATTCCCGCACCGGTGTTCCCCAGGTTCTCTGTTTCACAGTAGCGCTGTTCCCCAGATTTCAATGCACTTTAGCGCCAGCACGGGCCCTACTGTACAAGGAGAGGTTGCGCCGGGCACATCCCACATTCGCCTGATGTCTGTGTGTGCGTGCGCTGATGCGTGCGTGCGTGTGAGTGCTGGGTAGGAGGAGGGGGAGGGGAGTAGTGCTAGACCTACTGCGAGTTATGGTTCTATTATACAAGATTTCTGGCAACGAAATGTCGTGGCAAGGAAAAGGTTGGGTAAAGAATGTCACTGCACTGAGTTGTCACACGGACATTCCTACCCGCCTCTCCCCGACCCCCTCCTCCCTCCCAACCTCCGACCCACAGGGGACGGGATGGTTTCAGTAGTAAAGCATCGGTCTCGTGATCCAAGGGTCTCGGGTTCGAGTCCTGTCAGAGGCAAAATTTGTTCTGCCTTTTCCATAGTGTCCCGTCTTCGAAATCACCTTCATGGTGGAAAAAGACGTAAAAACCCATCCACCCCTCCCCCCGCCCTTTTCGGTTGTATGGGGACAGTGAGGAGGGGGGGGGGGGGGGGGGGGGTTAAGTGCATGCATGTGTGGAGAGGGGGGATGCGTGCGTGCGTGCGTGCGCGCGTGTGCGTGTGTGTGTGTACGTGGAGGTCAGGACGTGTAAAAGTATTCGATGGAACGTCATCAAACTGCTCAGACCCATCCAGGTATTGAATCTCACCTGTCTGGTATTACCCGCGTGTGAATAACCACAGAGTAAAAATGGATTCTACCCTTGGCGGAAAAAAAAAAAAAAGTTTCCGCGCGGAGAAATACTTACAAACCAAACTGTTGGTATGGTTCAGCGTCTATCAACTTGTTTTGTCTGCCTGCCTGATTATGTAATTATTAACTCTTCTGCTTGTACGTCTAGCCTGTATGCGTGTTTGTCATTCTATTCTTTTTACTTCTTGCTTGCTTGTTTGTCCGTTTGTTTGTTTCTTGTGTGATGAAAATATTCCTGCGACGTATTTTTCAGTATAGCTTCCCGATTATTATTCTTTCAAATTCCTAGAAAAAAAATGATGAAAGTCGGAAGTATGCCCATAGGGAATAGAATGTACGAGTTTTCGGCTCCTAGAGCCTTCATCAGGAAAAAGTAAATATTAACTTTTTTACTTTTACTTATTTACTTTTTCCTGATGAAGGAGCCGAAAGGTCGTACATTCTATTCCCTATGGGCATACTTCCGACTTTCATCTTTTTTCTACTTGTTCTTCTACCCACCAGTCCACTATTTTAAACTTTCAAATTCCCGTTTTTCACTTTCGAGGACTTTTTTTTTTAATTCACTCGTGCTTGAAATTATCACAATGGAAGCTCACATCGAGCATGTGAATTCTTACAGTTCAACGAGGTCCAAAGCTTGATAAAATCAAATTCATTATTTTCAACTTCATTGAAATCTTCTGCAGGCACTGAACAAAACAGAAGACGGACAATAAATTGTTCAAAATCATGTTACGTTAAAAAGTCAAATCAAGCATGCATCGATACAAACTACTTCGGACTTCGTTGAAGTGTGAAAATTGATAAAAGCAGGCATTTTCATCGTTTCAAACACACACACACACACACACACACACACACACACACACACACACACACACACTCACATTCACACGCACACACATTGGCGCGCACGCGCTCTCGAGGCGCTTGTTATCTTAAGGGGTCACCCGGAAATCACCAAAATTGTGTGGACTACATGTGCAATGAAAGCACTTATGAAGAGTGTTATGATTTTTTTTTTAATCGTTGATTCCTATATTTAAGGCAAACATAGAGAAAAAAAAAAATCATACAACTCTTCATAAGTAACTTGCAGAGGAGTTCAAGGTTCACGCAACACCCATATATCTCTGCAATTCCTACGGAAAATTTCAAGAGAATCGGATAGTATTTTTTAGATAGCATCATGCACACAGTGCATACTGCCATTTGCCCATTATGACATCACAAGGAATTAATTTTAACGTCGGTTTCAAAGTTCTTTAGTTGTTTGGTCATGGCTATTGGCAACTATGGCATGTTCCTGGTAGCCTGGTAAAATTTCATAATAAAAAAGAAAACGGTTTGGGACTGTTGCTAACACAATTTGGGTATAGATTTCCAGGTGACCCTGCCCTTTGTACGTAAGCTAAAATTAACGAAGGAAAAGGAAACGAGCTAGCGTCCAAGGCAAAACATTTATTTTCCTGTACCATTGCCATGATAAGGATTAGAGGAATGTCAAAGCGATTTATAAAAGGATAATGCATAATTCCTGCTGAAAATTCTGATCAGATCTGAACAGACGCTCAGAAAGTTGTATGAGATGCGCGGATGTGGAAAAACAAAAGGGAAAAACAACAACAACAACAACAGCAACAACAACAACAAAAAAACCAACAACGACCAGAGCTTGTCTCTGAAAGTCAACGTGTCAAAGTCAGGGATGATCTCGGAAAACGCAAAAAAAAAAAGAAGAAAAAAAATGAAATAAATAAATATGAATAAAAAAAATAAATAAAAAAAACTTAAATGTGAATGTCATTTGCTTGGCAACCTGTCATGCTGGGTCCGATGCTGCAGGGTCAAATGGCTCACAGCGCGCCAGTAGCGTCCAATGGTCCACTGGCCTCCCACGTACTCCTGTCTCAGGCGGAGAAGGCGTGTCTCCAGTTCTCTCCACTTGCGGCGGCGTGTTGGTGGCGCGTCGACCCTCTCGTAGCGGAGGACCGCCTCCTCTGTCAGCGTCTGGTGGTCATTCAGCTGGCGGATGAAGCACCACAGGTTGGGATGGCGGGTCCTGACGGCGTCGTTGAGTTTGCGGTGGTACGCTGCAAATAAAAGACACGACACCATTAGCATGACAGAGAAAGCTGTTTGTTTAGGGCGCGCCCGGGGGGGGGGGGGGTGGAATGAAGGAACACGCATCAACAGCAGAGAACCGTGCTGTCCGAACTTGTCAATTACGCGAAATTCAAAGTGTTATATAATTGTATAGTGTGCTGGAAACAAACCGAACATTCAAGTTCCAGAAATAAAGCAGGGTGCAACGCCAAGCCGCGGTGACGAGTAACTTCAGTTGCCTGACGTAGGCTACGCGATGCATCCGAAAGCCTTTCCCAATTATTAAGTCAATAGTCTCTGCGAGGGGACCAAATTTCTGTGTGCATTGCTTTCTCTAACATTTGCTAGTTCATACTGCTATTTGTGATTTTTCAAAAGGTATACTTGCACTTAACGTTGTTGATTATCCGCTGGTCCATATTCCGGGAAAAACACGTTCCAGACGGGTGGGGGAAAGGGGCATCCGGCCTGGATGTAGGTCCTCCTGACGTAGTTGAGGAAGTCGTTCAGGGCAGGATACACGGCAACCAGACGCCTGACCCTCCGGCTGCCGACTAGCGTGTTAAAGTTCATCTGCACGAAGGCCACCGGAAGATAGCCCAGAGCCATGACCAGCCTCAGTGCTTGTTGGAGCAAAGGACCCTGCTGGTAGTCGCTGCGAGCCCCCAGACGCTGAACCCGCTTCCACAACGCCTGGCCAAAGTGAAAGTAGCACCTGGACGTGCGAACCTGAGGCAACTCGGTCTCGATAGAAGTGGAAAGTCCTACTTCAAAGTCGGTCACCACGAGCTGGGGTCTCCAGTGGTGGTGAGTTGCACGGCGGACGGCTTGTTTGACGACTTACAAGACCTGGAGGTAGTCGCCGACTGTACGGTTGTCCATCAGCACATACACGAAGGGTATGATGAACCCACCGAGGTTGCCAACAATAGTGAAGAACTGACCGAATGGTCGTGGACAGCTCTTGAACGTCGCGTCCATGTACACAGTCTGGCACGGCTGAGATTCGCGAGGTTTCTCTCGTGGCGAAGATCCACACTCCCCAGCCGTTGTCTCCATGGAGGAGGAATTGCTCCTGCCCCCGAGTTTCCGCCCATGCCCCTGCACGTCAACGTCCGCAATGTTCTGAGGGATCGGCGGCATCAGACCGGCCCGCGCTCTGTGCATGGTGCTCGGGAAGGTCTGGTAGGCCGGAATGGGTTCCCTGTCACCACCACCTTGAGCTCTCCGCAGTCTGTTCACTTCGCCGTTATAGACGCGCGCGCAGAGGGGACGTGTTGGGTCCACCCTAACTTCACTGATGAGAACCTCGCGCAGCTGGCCTCTCTGTATAAGGGCAGTGTCGCTGGGGTGGTTATGGAGGTCATGGTGGAGGACTCTGATCTGGGCAGTCGGGTCGTTGATGTCGAACAGGTTTGTTCTGACTCTGGCTCGGCAGTCTCTGCGCCAACAGCACCAGTGGATTTCGCGTGCGGTCTCCCGATGCTTGTGGTACCTGAAGTCTTAATGCACAAGGACAGACCCGCCACCACGTTCGCCTCTTATCACCGAAGCCATTGTGAACTGTTGTGCATGAAATACGTTTTTTCTGGTCCTATATATAGCTTCTGAGTTACCCCCTTCCAGACGTCCCACCCCCACCCCAGACGTACCCACCCCACCCCATCCCACTTACGTCAACCGTCCAATCATGTGTCAATCCAAAAAACAAGACGCTATCACCGCCCCCCCCCCCCCCCCCCCCCCCCCACCCAAACCCGCTTCCGTCGCAAGTGCACTGGTCAGAGCGTCTGACACGAGTCAATCAAAATATGACGCAGCTGTTGACACTGTCTTTGGATTCTGTCTGCATTTCTTGTAGGAATCATTCAATGCATTTTCGTGTGTGTGTATGTGTGTGTGTGTGTGTGTGTGTGTGTTCAAATATGACCCGTGCGAAGTGACAGAACTGTGACTTGTGAGACAATATATTAATACTACCGTTTCCCAAAACGTGCATTCAAGAACCACGGTACCCAACCTCCGAAAAGGGCGCTCAAATTTATCACCATTTTATTTTAAAAACGAAAAAATAAAATAAACGCAACCAAACCACCGCCAAAATCTCAGACAACAACAACAACAACAACAACAAAAAACACACCTGATGCTTGTCTGCCTGTCTGTGTTTCTGTCTGTTCGTCTGTCCATGTGTTTTGTTCGTATGTTCATTCGTGCTTGCATTTGCTGGATTTCGCGTTTGTCTGTATGCGTGTGCGTAAGTTGTCTGTGCAGGTCGTGGGGGGGGGGGGGGGGGGGGGGGGGAGAGATAGTGGGGGGCTGTGACCGTTAGGTTCCGTCAAAGAATGGCTTGATTCAGATTTTTAGGATCATAAAGGGTTAATCGTGATGAGCGCTGCTTGCAGTCTTCTGCGTTCCAGGTGCTCGCGGTGCCACGCGGACATATCAACATTTTGCAAATGATACGAAGGCGACACTGGAAGTGTCACCTGAATTGGGTCGTCTGCTTCGCGTGTCAGTCAGTTTCCAGTCAAGTTATGCAACTTTATCCAGACTTCCTGGGGGGAGGGGGGGGGGAGGGAGGGGGAGGGGGGAGGAGTTGGTAGCTTCAGCTGACTTGTCTCGCCTATGCAGGTGTAGGGGGTGCGGATACAGGTTATGGTGTGAAATGGGCGCAGTGTGGCGAAGGGACGGTTGAGTTGGGGGGGGGGGGGGGGGGGGGGGGGGGGGGGGGGGTGCACGGCAAAATTACAGATATCCAGCCAAAATACTTCTTCCCTCCCATCCCTCTTGCCTTCGCCACTCTTTGTAAAGAGGAAATATGATCGACATATCGTCAGGAAATAGTAGACTACCGCTAAGGCACAAATCCAAATCCCGTCAATTGTGCTAAAAGCAGGTGTTTTGAAATCTTTTTGTTTTTGTGAAAGGTAAACAAAATAATAGGAGAAAAAATGCACATCCCCCCCCCCTTCCCTACCCGCCGAGAGAGAGAGAGAGGAGAGAGAGAGAGAGAGAGAGGAGTGTGTGTGTGTGTGTGTGTGTGTGTGTGTGTTGCACGTGCCCACGCGTGTCAACTCAGGTTGTTCCCATTTTAACAGCTACCTTGGAAGTGTCATCGCGCTTCTGTCGTCTGCGACGCGTGTCACTTGGCGTGGCCCCAGGGCGCATTGCCCGGCACCGTTCAACGGGGGGGGGGGGGGGGGGGGGGGGGGGGGGGGGGGGGAACAATTTCGCTGTGAGTTGCTTGGTCAAATCAGTAAGAAAAACGGTATATTTCGATCGTGTATGATTCTAGAACGGGAAGCATGAATTTGCGACGCCAGAAAAGGGTTTTGACAGTGATGTGCTTCTTTTTACGCTTTGAACTCCTATCCCTTTATAATCACACTTTGCGTGAGCTACACCTTTTTCTTTCGCAACTGTCTACACAGACCTGATGGGGTCATGCAAGTGCTGGCCTGCTGGTTTCCAGCGCTGTCCAGTCGGCATGAAACCCCTCTTCTACGGCCCTCCCGCTCCACCCCCAATACCCCGACCCTCCCCTCCCTCCCCCCCTCCCACCCCGCCCTCCCACTGCCTCGCCTATTGCAATGAAAACAACAGTAACAACGTTTAAGTCAGCAAAACCCACCAACACCACCAACGGCAAAAACTTGGGGAACAGCGGGCCAGGGGAACACCGGGACTGGGGAACACCGGGACCGGGGATTTGCGGGAATGGGGAACAGCGGGATCGCCACAGGGTGGGGAACAACGAAACTGGGGAACTTAGGGACTGAACTTCGATTTTTTTCTTGAGGGAAACACCGGGACTGGGGAATATAGAGACTGGGGAACAAAGAACCTGGGAAACAGCGGTGTGACTCGGACTTTATCAGTGGACTTTTCTGAAAGGGAAGTCGTTAATTTTACAAAACAGATAGGCAGATGATATTGCGTGTAGCCCAGCCGACCGCAAAGGGCCAGCTAAGGGCTGTTATGTCGATGAAGTCAGCTTTCAAAATAGATTTTAAAAAAAGACGCACACAACTCATTAAACCAAATTTTCTAAACACGTACTAGTATTTCGTTAAAGTCTTCATCCGTAAAATCTTAAAAGTGACGAAAAAATGTTTCAAAACTTAAAACTAGCATCGGGTTGAACATCGCTGAAACAGATTTTCATGGAGTTTGCTGTAAAGTGCTTATATTTGACATATATAAGTTCCAGCACTCTGTAAGAACATGTTCTGGGTGATGCATTACATGAAATGCACCACGGAGCGTCTTCACCATTGAGAAGTTAAAACTGGGTGTAAAAGCAGTGGCCTGAGGCCTGTATGCAAACGGCACCAGACTTTCTTGTTCACGGCCGCCAGGGGAACATGGTAAAAACTCTTTAGATTTGGTTGGACGAACTTGGACGAGATTGTTTGCCTGAGAGTCTGAGAGTTCCGTTCCTCTTACCAGAGGCCTTTGACATATACAGATATCATTGAGAACGATTCCGGTAGAAAAAGAAAAGAAAAAGAAATTCCCTGGTGTCTATAAAAAAAGCACAGTTTCAAGTGAAAAAGGCTTCTGTAATTCACAGACAAATGACATACTGAACAGCACCATCATCACGACAGATGCACTTGATGTTGAAGCAATACGAATGGCGTAGAGATCTGAAAGTCAGACTTGAGAACTTGATCTGCTTGCTTTCGACTGATCCTGAACAACTAGGTGGCAGAGAAACATCAAACTTCGTCGGAGAGCGGACACCTCAATCAAGATGGAACGGACAGTGAAACCTCTCTGTCTGACTCTGTGTCTGTCTGTCTGTCTGTCGATGTATCACTCTATTTATCGATGATTCTATTGTTTCGCGTTTGGTGATCACACAATGGGCTTTGCCAAAAAGCGAACATATCCGTTGACATCTTAATGGAATGTCTGTGCGTGCATGCACCCTATGTAGAACACACGCAGGCTTCCAAGTGCTTTGGACCATTACTCTCAGCTGGCTGGTTCGGCAGTTGAGGCCGGTACATCTCTTTGCGTCCCTCTGGCACCTTTCCATGAGTATTTTTCTTCTCTCTCTGTCTGTCTGTTTGTCTGTCTGTCTCTCTCTCTGTCTGTCTATCTCTCTCTCTCTCTGACTCTGTCTGTCTGTCTGTCTGTCTGTCTGTCTGTCTGTCTCTCTCTCTCTCTCTCTCTCTCTCTCTCTCTCTCTCTCTCTCTCTCTCCCATCCATCCATCCACTCGTCCGTCCATCCGTCCATCCGTCTATCTACCCACCAGTCAGTCTGCCTGCCTGCCTGCCTGTCTGTCTTTGGCGTCTGCTGCATGATAATGCCAAAATAAAGTTAAAGGGGTACAAACACAACATCAGTACCAAAATATCACATAATATAACAATATAGTGCAACACAATAACACAACAACACAGCAAACCACAACACAGAACAGCACAACACAGTACAGCACAGCACAACAGAGCATCGCACAGCACCGCACAACACAGCACAGCACGACACAACAGCACAACTCAACTCGACCCGACCCGATCCAATCGAATCCATCTCCTCCACATAGAGTGTAATGACACCCACTTAAGCTGATTTCTTTCGGTTCTTCGGTGTCCTTCCTTCCTCCTGGCCCTGTCTTGAGGCACTCCGAGATCGGTTGTCTCCCATGAAAGAGCTCTTCTGCACTGGGAGCGAGATGATGAGGGAAGGGAGACTAATCTCATGGCCTTCATACTGTCAGGGGAAATAACTCTAAGGTACATACAGACGGGATAGAAATCCCAGGCAGCCAGTCGCTCATAATCTGACTTTGTATGAGTGTGATGAGTGCACGCGCGCGCGCGCGCGCCCGTGTGTCTGTTCGTCTTTTTCCCGTTGTACGTTCAAACATATGTAGATTGTATTTATGGCTGTTTGTTACTACTTGGGCATTGTAACGCTTGTACACTGTGAGCATCTATCACGTATGTTCAGATTGGTTCAGATAAAGACGCATTATCCAAGAAAAAAAAAGTTCTGAAGTGGGGTCATATGCTACATTCGCTCCATTTACTTGACAAACTGGATGCAACCTTTGTTTCTGTTTATGCTACATTTGTTCACTCACTTTGTCCCTTTGATAAAGCCGCTAAAATTGCTGTGTATAACATGATTACTGCCTACAGACTGCCATGGAGTAGACGTATGAACAAAACGTCGAGATATATTTCATGACCAAACGTAACAGTGTTTGATCTACTGTATCGAAAACACACAGTTCGAATAAAACAAACAACAAACAAACAAAAAACAGGAAAGATATGTAGTGTGGCATGAGGCTACAAATGCTACTTTTATGTAGTGTAGCATGAGGCTACAAAATGCTACTGTTATATAGTGTGACATGAGGCTACAAATGCTACTGTTATATAGTGTAGCATGAGGCTACAAATGCTACTTTGATGTAGTGTAGCATGAGGCTACAAATGCTACTGTTATATAGTGTGGCATGAGGCTACAAATGCTACTTTTATGTAGTGTGGCATGAGGCTACAAATGCTACTTTTATGTAGTGTAGCATGAGGCTACAAATGCTACTGTTATATAGTGTAGCATGAGGCTACAAATGCTACTTTTATGTAGTGTAGCATGAGGCTACAAATGCTACTGTTATATAGTGTAGCATGAAGCTACAAATGCTACTTTATGTAGTGTGGCATGAGCTACAAATGCTACTTTTATGTAGTGTAGCATGAGGCTAAAAATGCTACTTTTATGTATTGTAGCATGAGGCTACAAATGCTACTTTTATGTAGTGTAGCATGAGGCTGCAAGTACTACTTTTTCTTCCAGTTAAGCTCCAGAGGTGTGGCTGCTTTCGTTTTGAATGAAAAGTATCATGTAAAATTCTTATACTTCTGGGGGGTAAATGTTCAGGGGCAAATAGTGATGATGATCTGTGCTGTAAGGAATTCAATAAAGCCACATAAGCAAAATAATCACAATAATATCGCAGCGGGAGACAGGAATATTGCAATGGACCCCCCTCCCCCCAAACAGTCACAACAATGTGTAACACTTCTGAAGACTAGACACTCATTGACACACAAGTGAAGAACGAGGCTTTGCTGTATTGACAGTAAACGACCCAGAAAGGGGTATTGATTTCTTTTTGCTAATATTTAGAATGAGAGGGGTTTAGTTACCGCCAAGGACATAGACAAACAAAGCACAGGACAAGACACGTGTCCTGTCCTGTACTTTGTTTTTCTATGTCCTTGGCGGTAACTAACCCCCTCTCTCTTTCTAAATGTTACTCCATTTTCCGCCCTCAGTCACTCCATTTTGAGACTTCTTTTTGCTATACGATCCTTCCTGCTTCTGCGACATCATACCATGGGGTCCATCCGATCATTTAATGCTCACTTTTTAGAAATTTTTGAAGAAGTTTGTGTTTTGAGGAATTCAACGCCTCTTTATCAAAAGATAAACTATTTTAGACAAAATTGATTGATTTCAGTTGAATTATGAGAAAAAGCAATTAGGCAATGAATAATACACGATGAAATGGTAATACTTGACCACGAGAGATCTACAATCGGATGAATTAAAATTTCAGACAAATTCTTCTCAAACGTTTTTGTTGTTGTTGATTACATTTTAAGTGAAGCAATAGCGTCACAATGAAAACAGAAAGCTGCCAGAGAAAGACAGATAAAGCCACTGAATGTGTTGAAATAATTGAAATGAAAAAAGAAAACGAAATAAGTCTGCTTTAACAAACAAACAAGCAAAAGATCGACGTTTCAAGAACACAGGGAAAGACAGCGGAAAGTGCTTTGCAGCGGACAAGGATAAGATAGATTGTAGATGATGAACAATTCTAAGCACTTTGGCAGTCTTGAAAGAAAAAAAAAAAAGACAATCTTCGGTACCGAAACATATGACTTAATACTAAGAAGGAGAATACGATAACAGAGACTCAAAAAGATTTATCGAACGATGTTTACATTTTCCCTTCAAACCCTACGAAAGAAAAGAGAAACTGAAGAATGTGAAATGAGAAAAAAATCCACCTCATTAAAAGGTATCTAAATAATCGGAGGAATGAAAAAAATCATTGGAAGGAGAAATCAGCACAGACAAAACAATTTAAAGATGAAGAAATACGAAACATGACAAAAACCTAGCTATGAGCGGGCTAGGTACAGATTAGAAAAATATTCTGAAAAAAGACTGTGATACATTTTAAGATCTTTGAACAAAGCGTACAAAGACAAACAGCCGTCAGTCAAACAAAAGAAAGGCCTAAAAATGTGTGTTCCTAAAATGAACAACCAAGGGAGGTTACTAACACTGGTGCCCTATTTCTCTTTTGAAAGTAGGTACAAGAAAAGATAAGCGTGTGTTTAAAAAAAATGCCGTCATTTATCGATGAAGACCACCTTGGGTTTACTGTTAATACATATATGCGAGACGATATCAAAGTGAATTGTGATTTAATAAACTACGTACATAGAAAGGGACTTCCTTAGTTCTTAGTTTACATGGACTTTGAAAAGGCATTCGACTTTCTCGATGCAGTTTTATTCTTAAAGTTTTGAATACTTTTGAGATTCTGTGAAAGCATCGAGGCAGATTATGGACAGTCTATGACGGTCATTGTGAATGGCTAGTCAGGACAGGGCTTCGAAGAGAAAAGAGTTGTAGACAGAGATACTTTGTATCTCCTTATTTGATTAGCTCGTGTGCCCAAATCAAGCTAATCTGATTAAGAAAATGAGTTGATGAAAGAATAGAGATTAGTAATGTTGAACAAATTAGCTCAGCTCAGTACGACACCCAAATTTTAGGTATTTTTCTGTTCTTTTCCTAATCACTCCTTTTTTTTCCTCTTTTTCCACCTCTTTTTCTCCATCATTTTTTCTCCACTCTTCTTGCGTTTCGTTTTGCTTCTTGTTTTTAGCATTGCTACAGCTGAAAACTCATGTGCTTAAAAAAAAGTATTTTCTGTCCCCTCCTCATCTGTTCAGTAAGTTCTTTCATGTGAATCAGTAACCTCAACAGTCATATGGACTTCACTGACATCAGTCACGAAGTCCTGGCATTCTCGACTTATATTATAAATTCTCTCCCTAGTCTCTTTAATCGAGGCATGTGCAGAACATTTTTGACAAGCAAAAGCTGTCAATATGCAGTGAAAGATGAGGATGTAAATAATGAACACAATTACTGACAAATCTTTTCGCTGTGTTCCATTTTCAAGACACTTGACTGTCTTTCACGTTTGACTAGAAAAAAAATGGCGGCTGAACAGTGACTTAGTGAACGACATCCATCGACATAATTTGAACAGCAGCAACGCAGTCGGTGTCACAGGTTTTGATTAACAAATGCCTTTGTTTAAACTCACCACCAAATACTGCAATAACATTTGGAATTATACGCAATTGTTACGAACACCAATGATTTTTCCCCAAACCTTCTTTGATAAATTGTATTCAGTTTGTTGTTCTGTAGGATGCTGGTTTTTTTGTGTTGTTGTTGTTGTTGTTGTTGTTAATTTCGAAGACAGGTGGTATGTAGTGTGCCTTAGGGGTCAGTTTGAGGTCTTCTGTTAATCTCATTTCGCATAAAGAGAATCAACCTTTATCCATTCCGCATGTGATTTGTGTGTGATTTGTGGTGTATGTTCTGATGAAGAGCCATTACAATTGTTGAATACAAATATTGTTCAAATGGCAAAATAACCCATACAATAGAAATGATGGGCTTGTTTATCAAGAAAGGACAGGGTGTATTTTACTATGTGCTCTCATCTATTCATTTCTGTTTAGATTACGGAAATGTTCCTTATTTTCTTTCTAAAGCTGGCAAAACAAATCTCTGTCTCTCTCTGTTTCTCTGTCTGTCTGTCTGTCCTGTCTGTCTGTCTGTCTGTCTCTCTCTCTCTCTCTCTCTCTCTCTCTCTCTCTCTCATCTCTCTCTCTCTCCTCTCTCTCTCTCTCTCTAGCTTTGAAGGGTTTGAAAGGTTCCAGACGAAATCTGTATTACAAAGCAGAAATCAGGGCCATAATTCCCAGAATATCTTTTGTGTAAATGGTTAGAGTCTGGGTTGTTATAATTTTACTTGACATTTAGCCCCCTTCTCCCCTCTCTCTCTCTGCCACTCTCTTTCTCTGTGTTTTCTTCCTGGCGCGCTCGCGCGCGCGCGCGCACACACACACCACACACACACACACACACACACACACACACACACACACAACACACACACACACACACACACACACACACACACACACACACGCACGCACACACGCGCGCGCGCCCATACATACACACACTTACACACAAGCACACACAAACACATAGCCCGCGCGCGCGCGCACACACACAAACACCACCACACACACACACACACACACACACAACACACACACACACACCACACACACACACACACACGCACAACACACACGCTCGCCGGAGCGCGCGCGTGCGCTCACACACACACGCACACACAAACACCCACACACATATACACACACACACACGCGTGCGCGCGTATCTACTCATGCACAGACACACATACAGACAGACAGAGAGCGAAAGGCAGAGGGACACACAAACAGGCAGATAAACAAACACATGTGTATGCCACGCATACGCTCGCATACACGCGTCTGTTCTGTCTGTCTGTCTGTCTGTCTGTCTGTCTGTCTTCTGTCTGTCTCTCTCTCTCTCTCTCTCTCTCTGCATATGTGTCTCTCCCGTTTCTGTCTTCTTTCTTCCCTCACTCATTCTCTCTCTTCCTTTATCGTATGAATATTTTATTATGTATTTTTTCTTCTGCGCTCTCTCTCTCCTCTCTCTCTCTCTCTCTCTCTTCTCTCTCTCTCTCTCTCTCTCTTCCGATATCTCTTCCGATATTCTTTCATTCTCTTTACCTCCATCCCCCTGAGAGAGAGAGAGAGAGAGAGAGAGAGGGGGGGGGGGGGTCTGTCACACATAAACGTTTCTGAATAGTTTTGGTATAAACAATAAGAAACAAAGCGAAAAAATAAGTAAGTACAGAGGATTGTTTTTAGATCAATATGAAAATATCAAGGGTGGACGGACACTAAAGAAAATACTGATGTTCAGAAGAAGGTTAAGATGAACAAAGGCCGAAATGTCAGCTGAAATTATTACTGTTTCTTCAAAGTTCTGGGAAGATTTCACCAACATAGGATGTGGAAAAACGGTACGATCCCCTAAACGTGTTTTCCTGTGGATTTTGCGCCCAGTCTGCATCCAAACTGCGCCCAGTTTGAGACGAAAAGTGATTGCTCGTTCTTCGTTTTCATTGTCCTGAATGTCTCTTGCTTGAAGAAGACCAAACAGGTTGAAACGCGTTGTGTTTTGTCTTGTAATTAGTTTGTATCTTTTGTTCGGTGGAACAGTAAATCTTCTTTTAAGTTTTTTTTTTTTTTTTTTTTTAATCAATTTCCGCCGGTAGTCACCTCACATTGGACCTAACGGAGATCAATAAATGCTAGTTCCGAGAGAGGTGTATTTCTGTTGAGCACACTTCATTTTGGCACTGTGTTTAACTATTGACTTTGCTTTTAGTCCGAAAACAACTACATCATCAAAAGCCAAAATGGTTTTCGTAAAACCTACTGTGTAATCGATAACTTACCTGCATTTTTGCTGGCTTAAAAGACTGCGCGTTGCTTTAGTTAAATTCGGCGTTAAACAGTATTATGAAGCCATATGGAAGAAACAATTGTTTGGGTTCTCTTTCAGCAGTGTAAATATCCTCGGTATCGTGTGCAAGATATAACACGCGCGCGCGCGCGCGCGTGTGTGTGTGTGTGTGTGTGTGTGTGTTGTGTGTGTGTGTGTGTGTGGTGTGTGCTAAGTGCGGGCGCGCGCGCTCGCGTGCACTTGTGTGTGTATATGTTCGTGTGTGTCTGACGACAGCAGAAAATAGTGATATCATTTCAACACATTCTAAGGTTTTTCATTGTCACCAAACCAATTTCATCATATCTCGTGTATAGGGACTATGTCCCATAATTCCATAAAACCAATTTCATCATATCTCGGGTATAGGGACTATGTCGTGCAGAATATTTGACAAAGTCGTTTTTGAGGGCATGAACACGTTTCTTCTTGGTTGTTCATTAGAACACTCTGAATAAAGTGGCACGCTTGGAAATCTAGGAAGACATCCATTGTCTATCACTCCATGAGTGTGCGGAATTAAATCCTGGTTATTTTACTTCGGATGAAGCAATATAATTAATACACTGAATTAAGTTAAATTTTCATTCTTCTTTTGGCTGATGAGGTCTTAGAATCAGAAACAGTATTTGGATTACAAACTCAGGTAGATATTCTATAAAGAGCTGATGCCTCATCACAGAGAAACGGTAACAGGGATAAAGGCAATATAATTGTGTTTACAAAGTATGGATATCGTAATTGACGTTGATGTTGTCTGTGTTCTTTGTGTTGTCACAGGATGGGGTCTTTTCCTCTTACATGCTGACAATTCTTAACACGCCTTGTATGGCTGGAAGGCCTAGAATTATAAAACCATACACTTCATCACTCTTGATCAGTCTATTGTATCCGCCCTCACTCCCTCCCACTCTCTCTCTCTCTCTCTCTCTCTCTCTCTCTAATTTCTGTTCTTTTTTTTTTCCCTTGACGTATTTCAAACAAGCCAAGTGAAAGTGCAGCAGGGAGCAAATGAGGGATGATGACTGGGACACAGCAGACATCTTGAAGAGCATCCTTTCCCCTCCGTGGGGAGCTGAACGAGTAGTCAAATTACATTCCCCGCAACTTTCGCCACCAAAAAAAAAAAAAACCTCTGAGCCCCTCAAGCTCTGGAGTTTAATTTAAGGCTCGGAAGAAATTGAAAGGTGCCGAGAAAAACGAAAATGAATATATAGAAGAGAGAGAGAGAGAGAGAGAGAGAGGAGAGAGAGAGAGGGAGGGAGAGAGAGAGAGAGAGAGAGAGAGAGGGAGAGAGAAGAGAGAGAGAGAGAGAGAGAGAGAGAGAGAGAGAGAGAGAGGATGGAGTAGAATTTGCACAGACGAATAGGAAAACGAAAATGAAGAGGCGAGGAGCGGAGAAAAGAAGAAGAGAGCAGATAGATGTAGAAGAAGAAAAGAAATAAAATGAAATGAAAAAGATTAGAAGGAGAAGAGGAGGAGGAGAAAGAAGAAGAAGAGGAGGAGGAGAGGAGAGGAGGAGGAAGAGGAGGAAGAAGAAGAAGAAGAAGAAGAAGAAGAAGAAGAAGAAGAAGAAGATTAACAACAACATAACAACAGCAACAACAAGGAAAATGGAAAAAGAAGAAGGGTGGAGGAGGAGGAGGAGGAGGAGAGGATGAAGAAGATGAAGAATAAGAAGATGAAGACGAAGAAGAAGAAGAAGAAGAAGAAAAGAAGAACCACAACAACAACAACAACAACAACCCCGACAACAACAGCCATGATAATAACAGTAACAACAAGAAAATGGTCAAGAAGGAGAAGAAGAAAGAAGAAGTGCAGGAGGAAGAGTAAAGCATGAAGAGCCATAAGAGGAAGGAGACGATGACGAAGATGAGGGCGAAGAGGAAAGAAGAAGAAAAAAGAAGGAAGAAGAGGAAGAGGATAAACGAAAAGAAAGAAACGTGAAATGAGCAGAAAAACGATAGGAGGAGTCGAGATCGATTCTCCACAGATAACAGTTAACAACAAGACAAGACAACAAGAAAATAAGGAAGACACGAGGAAATCAACAACAACAACTCTTTGGTTTTAAAAAAAGGGGGAGAGGGCAGAGGGAAGTGAGGGGAAGGGGGGGGGGGGGGAGAGAGAGAGACTCGAAACTCAAAGCAAGAGGGAAGGGAAGAAGGTGAAAGGGAAGCGGGAAGAGACGGGTAGTGCGTGTGGTTGGGAGTGTTTGAAGGGGAGGGAGGGAGGGAGAGATAGAGAGGAGAGAGAGAGCGAGATGAGAAGATAGAGAGAGATGGCCTAGAGAGAGACAGAGAGAGGAGAGAGACGGAGAGGAGAGAACGTTGTAGAGATAGAGAGAGAGAGAGAGAGAGATCGGGAGAGAGAGAGAGAGAGAGAGAGAGAGAGAGAGAGAGAGAAGAGAGGAGAAGAGAACGAGATGAACGAACGAATTTTATTTTAAAGAGGGGTATGACGAATAAGCATAACGAATTTATTTTGTTTGCATCCAGCCCTCCAAGCCCTCAGGCACGAACCTAAATAACATGTTATAAGAAACAAAAATGAAGCCATTGTATATGTAAAAAAAAATGTAACAAACAGTACATGAATAAAATAAATAAATCGACCAAATTTTCTGACCGTTTGTTCATGCATACATGCCCAAAGAAGCGTTAATCTTTAGTGATGTGGGACTGTGTAATACTTAACGGTATATACTGAGCTCTTTATGTTTGCAGCAGGGGCAGGACAACATAGCACCAAATGCACTTCACTTTCCATCTCCTCTCTGCAAAGTTTGGGGCTTATAAACCTGCATCGCCATCAAATCGGTGACGGTAGTAGCACTGCAAAATCAGAAATATCCAAGTCTAAATCAAGTAGTTATTTACTTTATCATGGTTGTCCAGAGAGAAAGAGAGAGAGAGAGGGGGGGGGGGGTAGGAAATGTTTTAGGAACGGGAAAGTGGCGGGAGGAAGAGAGAGGGAAGAGAGAGAGGCGAGAGAGAGAAGAGAGGAGAGAGCGAGGGAGAGGGGGGGGGGAGGGGTTGGGGGAGAGAGAGGAGCGCAGGGGGGGGGGGGGGTGGGGGGGGGGGGGGGGGGGGGGGGGGGTGGGTGGGGGGGGGGGTGGGGGTTGGGGGGGGGTGGGGGGGGTGGGGGGGGATGGACAGGGGAGGGGGGAGAGAGCGAGAAGGAGGAGAGAAAGGTAGAAGGAGGATGGGGAGAGGAGAGAGGAGAGAGAGAGAGATATAAGAGAGAATAGAGAGAGAGAGAGAGAGATGAAATAACCGAGAACGAAACGAAATTTTATTTTAACACCGTTTAATGAAATAAGCGCTATCCAATGCTTTTTGTTTTCTAACCACCACCGACCCTGGGACAAGCGAAAAGTAAAGAATCTGAATATCAAATCAAGGCAAATACATGTAACAGGAACAAACAATGACATCTTGCTCAGTTTCAGTACAAATAAGCTATTACCCCACCAATTGACAAACTTGTGAACATAGCGTTCAGAGGCGGGAATAGCTCAGTGGCAGAGCACCGGACTCCACACCGGACTCTCTTGATGATCCTGGGGTTGCAGTTTCGAAAAATCTCCGCCTGGCTGGTTTTCGGTACAGGGTTGATTTTTTTTTTTTTTTTTTTTTTTAACCGAGGTTTAGCATTGGTTCTGACTCCACGTAAAAAATCCCATTTTCCATACAGTCCTTCGAATGAGACTAATAAACCCAGAGGTTTTGTGTGTGAAACGCACACAACGTAAAAAAATCCCATCAGCAGGAATGACGGAGGTAAGGGAAATCGAGTGAACAATATTGACCGTATTGACTGGGATGACGGATGACACGGGGAAACGACAGTATGAAAAAGACCAGCTGCAAAGCTCTTCAGTCGGACACTACAACTACCCAGTACGTCAAAGTAAAAGCCCGTTGTGTAAATCAGTGTGGATTGTAAAGCGCTTAGAGCCCTGGTCTCTAGCCCGATAATAGGCGTTATTTAAGTATTGATTGATGATGATGATGATGATGATGATGATGATGATGATGATAGCATACAAGAAGTAGAAAACGGGGAAGGAATACGGGTAAGGGGTAGGTTTGGGGTGAAGGGAAAGGGGTAGCATACAGTAATCATACTGAACATACATGACAAAAAGGACATTAACTTACAATATGAGAAAAAAAAAAAAAGCGTGCACACACAGAGACACAACACAAACACTTTTAGATATTGTAAGATAATAACCTATTTTTGCTTAATATTCAGTTAAAAATATATATGTAGGTTGCTGTTAATGTAGTATGTTTTCATTGCTGTCTTAAAAGTGCCAGTTGCTACATTTTTGTTTGATATTTATTGGCAGAGAGTTCAAAGCATTCCGCCTGAGTAAACCAGATGAGTTTTGAATACATCAGTTTTTGGGATTCAGGATTAGTATGCTATTGTTGTACCTTGACTGATTTAACCGGAAATTTACTAGTAGTTAATGGTTGAAGGTGTATGCCGTTCATCATTTCTATACATCATAATGGCTTTATTGTACCCCGTAAGTTTGCATTTTAAAAAGTAGAATAATTAGCTTGGTGAGAATCTTGTAATGTTAATGATGACGATTTTATAAGTAAAGCTTTCAGAGCGCGCTTATGGGCCCTATGTAAAAGTTTCAAAGTATTAACAACACACCCACATAATCATATAAGAGGTGAGAAAAAATTTTTAATATTTGATAGATGACTGGATACTTGCGTGGTAAAAGTGTTTACGCGCATTTTTTACATTAAGGAAATTTTTAATTGTTGAAAGCTGAAATACTTTTTGAGATACACGTTTGCTTAAACCAATAATATGAGGTGACCAGGAGAAAGTGTTGTCCAAGGTGACGCCCAACACTGTGTGAGTGCTGACTTCTTCAAGCTGTTTGGTCACTGATGTATGTAAAGGGCATATCAGAAGTTAAATTTTGTCTTTTATTTTTTTTTTTTGACGCGAGTTATGACCATATACTTTGAGATTTTTTTTTTTTTTTTTTTTTTTCATTTGAGATAGAGGAGAGAGAGAGAGAGAGAGATGAGAGAGAGAGAAACATAGACAGAGAGACAGAGAGAGGGTGGGGATTGGGGATGAAGGGAGGGAAAGAGGGAGAGAACTCGGATATACTCTGTAAACAGACCATAGTCCCATAGAAGGGGGCGTGTGCGTTACAAGAAAACCATCTTGAATAACAAATTTCAAAGTCAGCCAAACCGTCTGAGTCATTCATACAATGCCAATGATCCATTTACAGACAGAACTCTATTTATTTCAAAGTGCCCAGTTCTCTGACGACCTAATTTTTATTGAGTTAGTGTCATGCAATATGCCTGCGTTCATTTTGTTACCCTCGTCATTGGTAATTTCAATAATCGCAACCAATACTTTCAAAACATTTTGACGGCAGTTCTAATGTATAAATGAAATTGACCAGTTTCAACCCTACACACATTTTATATAGGTATGTAAAGAGTAGGAGAGAGAGAGAGAGAGAGAGAGAGAGAGAGAGAGAGAGAGGCGGAGGAGAGAGAGAGAGGAGAGAAGAGAGAGAGAGCGAGAGCGAGAGAGAGAAAGAGAGAGAGAGAGAGAGCGAGAGAGAGAGAGAGAGAGAGAGAATGCGGATATGTGTGGGAGTGTGTGTGTGTGTGTGTGTGTGTGTGTGTGTGTGTGTGTGTGTGTGTGTGTGTGTGTGTGTGTGTTTCCGTGGTGTACGTTTCCACAAAATGTTGCGATTTTACTGCATATAAGGCTTTTTTAAAGTGTACGAGCAAATATATTTTCCCCTGCTTTCTCACTAAGAGCTTTTTGCACTATAGAATACAGGACAAACACATTGTCGAAAGCAGAGTAGCCTGATCTAAAATCACTTTGTTTCCTTGGCAACCTTTTTCAGTATCTTCTGCCCATTTGCGTGAAGCGTTTATTGAATACCCTCATCAAAACACTTCCCAAAATATATATGTTCGCTGATGACTTTATCATTTTTATCCCCATCCTAAAGACTATCCAAGACTGCAAAATGCTCCAACGGATCTTAAACACACTGACCGACGCTGGGAGCAGCGTTTGCGGATGGAATTTCACCCCGAAAAATGCAATGTCCTTATCTGTTCAACATCAAGAAACCCCCCATCAACTTTCAACTAACAAATTAAAAGGAACAACACTCTCAAACCTCCCTCATCGCCGACGACAATATCGAAATATCTTGCCGTCGACCATAAGAATTGACCTTAACTGGAAGATCATGTAAACACAAGAATAGTCACCAAACAAGGCCAACATCATGGTAGGCTTCCTGAAAAGAAACCCTGAAGACGTCCAACAAAAAACCATCAAAACCACATTCTTACCTGACCCTTTGTGCGGCTCCCACACCTTGAGTATTGGTTCTCAATTTACATGATTTTGGTTTTGGCCGTACAAAGTAGGCCAAAAGAAAAGATATAAATGGTGCAAAGAAGAACAGGCCCGATTATGTATGCACTAACAATGGTTTGGACCAGCAGGGCAGCGTAACATCTATGCTGGCTCAAGAAACTAGGATGGGAACCCCCTTGAAATCAGCGGCGAAACAGGCAGAGGTTAACCTTCCACGTACAAGATCGTTCATTGCACTGGTGGCACTGTGGACATACCTCCAGACAAATTCCTCTAAAAAGGATCCACCAAAACAATACCAAATACCAAATCAACCATCGACCACAAATTTTCAAAATTTCTTGCTCTCTCTGACCCATACAAGTTCTCTTTTCTCTTTCTTCCCGTCAACCATTTCTTCCCGCCTGGAACTCCCCGCCTGACAGCAGCAGAGGCTCCCTCCTTAGTATCATTCAAGAGGGAGCTCGACAAAATTCCAGCTTGGAGTCCTCCCCTCCCACTAGAGCCGTTTCGCGGTACTGAAAGAATGGGTTGGGCCGGTCCGCAGTTCTTGACTGGGGGGGTCAGCTACTATTATCAGGAATAAGCCTCTCTAGGAATACCGGGT
>JADBJO010022191.1:0-28314 GCA_016801955.1 Conus betulinus | reverse complement strand
TTCAATAGATTCCCTCTCCAATGTTTTTTTTGATCTGGAATTATTGTTCCATTTTCCTTTTCGAGAAAGGGTATAGACTTGTCTAAGTAGTTGCGGTTTTCAAGATTACAGAAATATTTATTAACCTTTTCGCCCTGATGGATCCAGCGAACCTTCGAACGCATTGCCATACCTTGAATCCTGTGGTCTCTAATTTCCTGTAACTGTGTTTTTAAGTTTTCTAAAACTGGAATATCTTCATCATGCAATTACGTTCAAGATTACTTATTCTTTTTTCAAGGTTGAGCTCTTGCTGGGTTTCCATCCTTTTTTGTAAGTGCTATAAGATATTGTTTTCCCCCTAATTTCTAATAACAGGGTTTCAAAAAAAAGTTGATCATTGATCTCAAAGGAGATATTTTCGTTAGGAATGTTATCAATGTTGTCTATTATAAGGTAATAGTGCATATTGTTTTTTTCACCTCATTGATGATTCTTTTTATTTCTGAAATATTTTTTTTTTATCTTTAAGCAAACTATTATTAAATTTCCAGAAAGGCCTATCACGTTTAAGCTGCTCTTTTTTTTAAAAGTATAGTAACTAAGAATGATCTGATCTGTATCCTGGGTCAGTAAAAATGTTATTTGTTTCGACCAATAATTCTTCAGTAATTAGAAAATAATCAAGTCTTCCTTGTTTAAATGAATTAAATTTACGCCAAGTGTATGATCTTTTTTTCAGGATACATTTCCCTAAAAGCATCAAAAAGATTGAATTTTACCATCATGTCAGTAATTCTTTTTCCTGGTCCTAGGACGATTATTCACACTTGCATAGTTTCTGACATCTATTTTCATGTCCAGGGCACAATTCCAGTCACCAGTGATAATCACATGTTCATTGGCAATGCGTTCAATGTGTTCACAGACACCATAAAAAATTCAGGTCTATCGTTATTACTTGGCCCATACAGGTTGACTAAGGTAAGTTTTTTTATTTAGAATTTCCAGCTTCATTACAATATAACAACCATGAGGATCTCTAATGACATCAAACATTTATATTCAAAATTATGCTAAAAAGAATGGCAACCCCATTTTTATTTGTCTCAGAACCACAGAGCCAGACATTATAACCCCAACTTGCTCTTATGAAATTTTCTGATTCTGTTTTCAAATGTGTCTCTTGAAGACAGTATATGTTGGCTTCCTTTTTCCTAAGGAAATCAAATACATCCTTCCTCTTACTGGAGTTGTTTAAGCCATTACAGTTAAATGAGCATATTTTAAAGGAGTTATCACCTGCCATTTGGTAAGTTTGAAAGAGAAGAGGAGGAGTCTGTAAACAGAGTACAAAACATATCTTATTCCCACAACTTGTAGTAAAATCAAATGAAATAAGCACATTTTCTGTTTCTGTCTCCACATACGATAAAAGAAGAAAAACATTGCCACAGTCAATCCAGAAATCCACTGAATTAAAGACAAACCTGTCTCCTTGAAAACTAGTATCATAAGGCAAATTGAAAAATCCAACCTGACCCAATTTCAATGTTTACACTCTCATCATCCACATGCACACAATGTAAGTTAACAGTATCGGCACACACAAACGACAACAAAACAAGACAGGCACACAACATGTAGGGTTTTACAATTACAAAAGGGTTTCATCTGTAGGCCCATTGCCCCACTCCCACACCAACTGGCTTTAACAAACATGTTCTGCTATACACATTACAAAAAGAATACGTAAAGAAAAAGTATACAGGCCCCTTCCGCAGACGCCTAATTCGTTTAGCGGCCATCATAAGCACCTATCACGTGACAAAAACAAAAGCCCCCCACGTGCTTCCAACAGTAAGACCAAAAAGACCAGCAGATCCTCGCAGCCGGGTAATTATTCAATTATCAGAGAAACAACGATCGTCATTATGTAGCAAAGGTAAATAAATTCAAAGAACGAAAGATCCACTGGTTCCTCATCTCACTTATCACACGGGTGCTGAATTGCCTTGACCCAAAAAACATTGACCAATGAAACAGCAGAAAAGGGTAAACATTGTAGAATTTTGTAACAAGGGGAAGATCTCAAAATCCCTCTACACAGGAAGCGAAACTTTTAAGCACATACACGAAGAAAGGAAAACTTACTGACCTTCTGTAACAGACAACACATCATCATATCCATCAACACAATTGTCTCAGGTCGGCTAGAGACTTCACACTCCCTATCTTCCCGCTAACCGTCTTCACAAAAATGTTCCCATTCTTTGACCAGGCTTGTTGACAGAGAGTGTTTTCATTCTTCACTGAACACACAACAATGTGTAGGCTCTGGGTGTTAGGTCCTCAACTAGAGTAATCCTCGTGCCTTTTAGAGTGCGTCGGGCGTACAACACATTGTCCCGAATGCGCCGCGACACGAACCTGACGATGATACCCCGTCCAGTAGGCCTATTCCTGGAGACGCTAGAATCGTCAGACCGACGCTCCTGCTTAGTGCCCACCCGATGTACTGCCTCAATATCACCCTTTTCCACAGGAATTTTGAGTTTGTCCCTGAAAAGAGCAAGCACTTTCTCCTCGCACTGGTCGGGTGTTTCTCTGGTTCCGGACGTCTGCTCTTCTTCTTTGATGCCGTATATACGCAAGTTGTTTCTGCGTACATACATACGCGGACAGATCTTCAACACGACTGTCTGCAAGTTCCGCTCGATGCTTGGCTTCGGCGATTTGCGTTTTCATCTGGTCCTCTCTCATCCTCGCGTCAGCCACTTCTTTCTTCAGTCTGTCGTTGTCCGCCTGCACCGTAAAAGGGTTGCCTTCAACTCGTCCACCATTTGTGTGTCAGTTTCGAAATTTCTGCTCCATTGGCACACAATTTCATCATCAACTGTTCGTTAGTGATCCCACTTAGTTGCTGTTTAGAGGGAGACAAATCAGGGAGAAAACAACGTGGTGGTCTGCTGAAGCTGCTGTTGAGCGTTCGTCCCCTTTGTCCGCCATCGTATCTCTCGTCTGGTAAACAAACCGAGACAGTTTCTCCTTGAATGGTGCTGGAGTGCTGGTGGCTAGAGTCTTCTGCTTTTTAGGGGTACACTTTACTTCAGTATCTTCAATATTCTTTATCACCGAAGTGTCAGACGAGCTGGAACTAGTGTTGGATCCTGTTGCTTTACGTTGTTTTCTTTTACGAGTTCCGCCATTACCGCCACCCATAACTTTCACCATACGAGTCACACATTTTCCTTTTCACGGGGCCGTCGTTACATGAAAAAAGTAATCCAAAAACTCGTGTGGAGCTAGGCAACAGGTGCTCGGTCAACTTTGCAGCATTTTGAAGCTTGATCGGACACCTCCCAGAATTGTTTCTTCTTGTCTTGTCTAGCACTTTTCTTAACTTAGCGGTTGACGTCCCAGTAGTGTGCCTGTAAGTCTTGCTTGTGGTCTTGGTCTAGGGTCAGGTTGATTTGGTCTTTTAGGTGCTTCCACTCTGTGATGAGGGTCCCATGTTCCAGCTGTCAGCCATTCTTTGTGTTTTCTTTTGCTTCTTTCCAAGCACTTGTTTACATGTCGTCTGCCAGACCTCCCTCAGGCCCACCAGTGGTCTTCGATTGTTTCTTCAGCAAGTTGGTCAAGTATGCTGAATCTGTTTCAGTTTCCAGTTTGAACTCCTATGTTCTTACTTTCTCCTTCGGACTGTGTACATTGTACTTATGTGATAGTCGGCCTGCTTGGTCTTTGTAGGCTTTCAATTTGGTCTTTAGCACAGCTATCACAATGTTGTGGTCTGATGCTGCGTCTGCTCCTCGTTTCACTCTCACGTCATGTAAACTTCTGCGCCGTTTTCTGCCGATGGTAATGTGGTCGATTTGGTTCTGGGGGTCTTCCCATCAGGTAAATTCCAAGTCCCATCTTGTGAATGTTTTTGTGTTGGAAAACAGTGCCTCCGATGACCATGTCGTTGACAGTACAGAATTCCACAAACAGTCTCTCCATGTTCATTTTGTATTCATTTTCCGTGTATACCCATAATCTGCTCTCTGCCCTTTTGTCCGTTCCCACTTTGGCATTGAGATCTCCCATGAGGAACTTAAAGTCTTTCTTTTCGGCACTCACTCTACCCCATGACTGTTTGGAGTTGATTGTAGAACTCCTCCTTTTCCTCTGGGTTTGCTACGTTGTGTGGTGTGTGGGGGGGGGGGGGAGGGTAGCACTGTAAAATGGTGGTTTTCCTGCCCTTTGAATTGAATCTTGCAGTGAGAATCCTTGGTGACACTGGTTCCCAGGACAGCAGTGCTCGCGTCGTCTCGGGTGTCAGCAGCAGCGCCTCCTCCGTGTGTGGCGTCTTCTTCTCGTGAGTAGAAAATGGTGTCTCCACTTGTCAACTTTGTTCTTCCTGTTCCTGTCCATCTAGTCTTGCACAGGCCAAGGATCTTTACATTGTACCTGTGCATCTCACTACTCACTTGTGCTGTTTTTCCAGTTTCGTATAGGGTTCTGATGTTCCAGGTCCCCTATCCTGGTCTTGGCTTTTGGTCGTCAGAAGAGTTGTCGGCGCACTAGCTTCCTGAAGGCTTTCACCAGCTCGCGTCATGGGCTCTGTTAGAGAGAACTCTTCCCCAACCATGCTATTCTCAGAGAATGTCATTGTGGTTTCTGTAACAAAGTTTGTTTTCTAGGACCTGGTTGTTAGCCCAATTCAAACCCCCAACCTGGAGGGCCAGTTCAGTGCTCTTTGTCTGGTCTCTACCCTTTGACCTATCTGGCTTGGGTGGCACTACCAGGAGACGAATCTCCCGCCAGCATAGCTCTCAGGGTCATAGAGGCACGCAAGCTCCCCAACCAAAGGCAAGATTGCACTCACTGGGGAATTTCATCCATGAATTGAGGTAAATCGGAAATCTGCCTAGTTCTGCATATATAAGATCGTTTGGCGTTGGACTGTCGACATTAAGAAAGCGTTTCAATGCAAACAAATGCACTGTTTCTATTTCTATTTCAAAAGCCCATATTTTTGCAGCACATTGTAGCATTGGCTGAATCTGGGAATCAGATAGTTTACCAAAGACATTGAAAGCATTACAATCTAATTCACATAATATATAAAGCAAAAGAATAACTGTTTTATTCCCTTTATTAGCTAAACTTAGGCAAGCAAAACTAAATCTAAGTCTTGTCAAGAAATGAATTCCAATATACTTGCACACATTTACTGTTTAAAAGTCTCTCCTTCCCATAAGACAATTTTTCACTTGCTGACAAACACACACACACACACACACACACACACACACACACACACACACACACACACACACACACACACACTTAAAAAAAATAATAACATTAGTTTTCTCCGTGTTAATTTTAATTTACTTGCAGCATTGCATAAGTTGTTTAACCACCTTTGTAAACCAACTACTGTTATAGGCAATAGAATAATGTCATCAGCGAAAAGTAGGATAAACAGTTTTAAGATGTCAAACGTTACTCCATGAAGGCCATTCTCAATTATTTCCACAGCCATTTCATTAACAAACAAACAAAAACTAAAACAGGAATTCAAGCATCATCTTGCTTAACTCAACGCATCAGTGATGCCCCAGACCTTACTCTTACCTTTACTCTGCCATACATTACATGTACATGCTTTTAACACAACAAGACAACTTACTCTTAAATCCGATCTTGATAAGAACTGGCCACAGTAACCTTCTAGATGGAAAATCGAATGCCTTTTCAAAGTCCAAAATGCCTTTTCAAAGCCCAGAGGAAAAGGACAAACAACTTTCTGTTAAAGGCAAATTGTGTATGGATGGCAGCAAACAAAGTAAAGATATGGTCAACTGTTGAATACCCATCTTAAATTCGGGTTGATGGTCACCTGTATATAATTCTGGCTTATCCATTCTTGTAATCTGTTAGTATTAACTGAACTATGTAAAATGGTACTTATGTCACATAAGGAGATACCACGGTAAGTGTTCACGTCATGGAGCATGGAGATGACCTTTCTTAGATAAAGGAATTTTTGCTTTTTGCCCTATTTCAAACAGATAGTCATTGAGTGCTAGTGGGAAATTAACAATCAAATCATCGAAACTTTTTAATCACTCACTAATTAGTCCAGTTGGGCCAGCTGACATACCGTTCTTTAGCTTCTTAATGGCAGGTACAACTTTTCTTCAGATGCTGTCCTGTCCATCACATTGTCGTTGTTGTCTTCAGATACTGTCCTGTCCATCACATTGTCGTCATTTGTCTTCACTGTCCTGTCCATCACATTGTCGTCATTGTCTTCATTGTCCTGTCCATCACATTGTCGTCATTGTCTTCACTGTCCTATCACATTGTCGTCATTGTCTTCAGATACTGTCCTGTCCATCACATTGTCGTCATTGTCTTCAGATACTGTCCTGTCCATCACATTGTCGTCATTGTCTTCACTGTCCTGTCCATCACATTGTCGTCATTGTCTTCACTGTCCTGTCCATCACATTGTCGTATTTGTCTTGAGATACCGTCCTGTCCATCACATTGTCGTCTTTGTCTTCAACGAAGCTGCTTTCAATTATGTGTTCTTGGGGGGGGGGGGGGGGGGGGTTGTTTTGTTTTTATTTTTCTAAAATAGTTTTGAAATGATCAAACCATTCATTTATAGATTTTTCATTTGAAGACTGGGATTTCATTTTTGAAATCTTTGCATTGTGTCCCAGAAGTTCTGGAGAGAGAGAGAGAGAGAGAGAGAGAGAGAGAGAGAGAGAGAGAGAGAGAGAGAGAGACAGACAGACAGACAGACAGACAGACAGACAGACAGACAGTGAGTATGAATCCATTTCAATGGTTGAGAATGTTAGTTAAGGCCCAAGGATGTTGAGATGATGGTAAATAACTCACAGTCTTCATAGATGGTCAAGCCATTCCGCCTGGTGGAGAACTTAGGTCTGTTGCAGGCTATCTGGCAACAGTAGAGGTGTGTGGCCCTGGCACAGCTTGAATGTGCACCAAGGGAGAGTACACTGAGCACTGCCGAACAAGAGCCACAATCTGTGTGTTTGTCTTTCCCTGCTTGGAACGACAGTGCCAGCATGTCCTGTTCCCATGTAGCCCACGTGGTCGCGTAGGTTAGCAAACCTATGAATATTGGTCACATAAGGGTCAATTGCTGACCGAACTCTTTCAATGGTGCACAGGGACAAAGTGACATGTCACAGAAAACTCTGATCTCATATTTATTGATTATGCACGACTGTATCTGTTGGTGTTTTCTCCCTTTTCTTGTGTGTGTTTCTGTTGTGGCTTGTTCTTAGAAAAAAATCATGTTTCTGCTCTCTGGTGTGTGTGTGTGTGTGTGTGTGTGTGTGTGTGTGTGTGTGTAAGTGAGAGAGAGAGAGAACATGCGTGCATGTTTGTGAGTGAGTGTGTGTGTGAGTGAGTGTGGTGTGTGTGTGTGTGTGTGTGTGTGTGTGTGTGTGTGTGTGTGTGTGGCAATGTGGCAATGTGGCAATACAGGTGGTGGGAATCTGGACATGAAAAGATTTCCATGGCCACTAATGATACCGATGTCATGAACATCCCTGCACAACACCTGCAATGGCAGGATGAACAATTCCCCAGAGAATGTGGTGACTGCCATGGTGGCCTGCAGTGCGTGTGCAACCGTCATCAGCATCAATTCCGTTGGAAACATCATGCCTAACTTCTTGACTGCACATGCTCTCACAGGCTGGGATACACTGTCGTCCTGTGATGGAAGTGGAAAGTTGATTGTTCCCCAGTGACTATGCTCATTTTCTGGCAAGCTTGAAATGGGAGACAAGGAAGGAGAGTGCGGATTCATGAGTGCAGTCCATCCCCTGATTACAGTCCAGAACCTGGGTCCTACAGGATGCACTCAAAGCTATTCTGGAAGAAGACAACTGGGGGAGATACATTCACCAAGGTTCTGTGCTTGGCCACCAAACCACTCGAGCTTTACAGTTTATTTCAACGTATATTTCGTCAAACCTCTCGAGCTTTACAGCTCATTGTTATCGTACATATCGTGAAACCTTTTCAGCTTTACAGCTCATTGTCAACGTACATATCGTTAAACCTCTTCAGCTTTACGGCTCATTGTCAACATTTGTATCGTCAAACTGCTACAGAAATTACAGCTCATTGTCAACGTACATATCGTCAAACCCTCTTCAGTTTTACAACTCATTGTCAAGGTATATATTGTCAAACCTCCTCAGCTTTACAGTTCATTGTCAGCATACTTATCGTCAAACGTCTACAGCTTTACAGCTGATTGTCAACGTATAGATCGTCAAACTGTGCCTAACAAATCTGCTGGTGAGGTGTGCCATCACCACCTGATCTTGATCCTCTGAATGTCACGTGGTTTCACATGAACAATACTCATACCTGCGCATGAACTGGATTGCTCACTCGCAGCTGAATCTGATCAGGTGCGGCTGAAAGACTACTATAGGTCTACACTCTAAACTTGTGAAAGACTTTTCCTCATGTGCAGAGTATTTCGTAAATGTAAAGTGTTGTAAAGTGTTCGATGTTCTGACTTGAAATGTGAACACTGTTTTCAGATTTTTGTGAAAGATTTGCCTTTCATGAGGAAACGAACACCATTAATCCTGAAATTTGAATCCGGGTGATTTAAGAGGTAGTCAATCAGTCGTAAAGATAGTATTTATCACTTTAACAAGACAGAATTGATTGGTTTCATTTCTCTAACCATTTAATCAGCGTAGTATTGTGTGTGTGTGTGTGTGTGTGTGTGACACTTTTCATGACCTGGCGGGCCAAGGCACAAGTGGGTGAACTCAACACAATTTAAAGCCCTCTATTCAGATTTCATAATTTACATTTTATCGACACATACTTTTCACAAAAACACATACCAAACGACCACGAACTTAGGCACAAGTTCTGACAGTTCCATATCTATCCAATAGAAGCTCATTGGCAGGGAAGCTGACTAAAAGCAGTCCCAAGGATACTTCATCCGATTATCATGAAATCGACAATCTTCTTTTCAGAGGCCGTGATTATTCACAATGTTCTATGGTGACTGGCAACGACCTTAATGTTTCATGAACAATGATCTTTTTACAGTCAGCATACTTCCACTCTGTTTCTTGTCAGACTTGTAGAATGATTGAGTTTGGCAGGGTTTTTCGCAAGTCAGTTAAATTGAGGAGTCGGTCTCCACTGTACAGTTGCGTTTTGAAAGAACCTACCCACTATTAACCAAATGGTGTAATTCAAGATGCTTGCACTCTATGCCAGTTTTATAGAAATAGGTTTTTTGTTTCTCTTTGCTTTCCTCCTGTCTCCTTCCTAAACCTTCAACACATAAGAATGCACATAGATGCACACTATCACGTGCGCACGCACGCATGTACACACACACACACACACACACACACACACACACACACACACACACGCACGCACGTACGCACACACTAACACACACACATACAAACACGCGCGCGGAACAAAGGCAAGACCTTAGACCTACAATAATTCATATGTGAAGCTGTGCACAGATATTCAACAGTACTGGTCTACATATTTCAATTCGCGCTTTCTCACATACACACGATGAACACAACGTTGTTTTCTTTGTTTTATTTTGTAATATTGATGTTTTTACACACACACACACACACACACACACACACACACACACACACACACACACACAGCGAGAGAGAGAGAGAGAGAGAGGAGAGAGAGAGAGAGAGAGAGAGAGAGAGAGAGAGAGAGAGAGAACGAAGGAAAGAACGATTTAATGAGGTAAGGTTACAAAGCCACTCTCATGCCGGCGTTACGGTGGGGGAGGGGCTGTTCGAAAATGAAGATCAACAAATGCACACAAACATAAATGTCAGAAAACAACATCGCGATGAGGAAACCAAATCACGGAAATAATTAACAAACATCGAATACAGATGTGATTGTCATTTAGACTTCCAAAAAGTTTATCCACTGCCAACAAGATTTCTGTCCTCTGAATTGCCGCTGGATGTCAGTTGCACATTCTCTCTGTCAACAGAATGAACGCTTTCCATGTTCTTAACATTCCTTGTAAGTATGACATAATGTCACTGAGAGTCACGTTTTCTGGAGGGTTGTTCTGTTGGTCATTTGCTGGAGGCCTGTCTTGATCACAAACCACATCACAGAATTTGTCAACACAGTCTTGATCAGCGGTTGGCTTCACTGAAACCAAATCCAAGACCGACACTTCATCGTGTGCAGCTGTGGCAGATTGTCACACTGTTCTAAATCAATCTCTGTTTGCTTGTCACTGTGCCATGTTTCATCTGCAGGCTGGGTTACAGACAGAGGGAGGTGGTTGTCACTCTCGAAAATATCATCACATGGAACACGACATTCGCTGGTTCTGTTAACGTGGTAAAATACACTAGAAGGTGCCGGCAAAAATAAACCGGACAGAGAACATAAACTGACACTCGCCTTTTTCTTTTGGTTGCTTCTGTAAGTCTCTGCTCTGTGCCTATCTCTGTTCAGCTGTGACGGGCACTTGCAACGATACGCAATGCTGTGGCCCTGAGTTTGCGTGGCAGGGGGCTGTTCGGTACTCTGGATCTGGATCTGGATCTGGATAAGTACGTCGCAGAGAAGCCAATCAACGGCTATAAGCACAACAGAACAGGGAGACCACAAAAACAGTTTAAAAAGCCACCACTTTGTCCTAACAATCTTCCATTGGGTTTAAGTCTCAGTGAGTAGCCACAACAGGTATCTACAGGTTAAAAAAAAAATCTGGCTAAAACCTCTACTGCTGTCAAGATGCTAGTAGGCAGGCGATGTTGATCTGCCAAGTGCTAATGTAAATGCACTGACAGAACCTGCACTGACAATATCTTCCTCTAGATGATTCCAGTCCATCACTGTCCGCACGAAGGAGAGAGTGTACTGTCTTGTATTACAGACAGGTAGTTTGAAGCTGCAAGTGTTTCTGACCACCCGGTGTTCGGTGATATTTGAGACTTTGAAGTCCTCATATTTGGGGAGTCGTGTCCATCTGTGGCCAGCACTCACAGGGGTCAGGAAGTTTGAGGGGGAATGGCGGTGATGATATTCCTGCTATCTTGAACATCAGGCCTAGTCGTGCCTGTCTGCGACGATCAGCCAGCAGGGGGAGATTCAAATCCCGCAGCATTCAGCTTATGCAACCTGGTTCCCTGGACCTATAGTCCTTTGTGATGAAGCGTGCTGCCTGTCTCTGTACCTTTTTCCAACTTCTCGATGTCTGGTTGGTAATATGGGTCCCGCACTGTTGCTGCATACTCTAGTCTGGATCTCACCAGTGCGATGTACGCCAGGCGCCTGCACTCCTTTGGGCAATTTCTGAGATTCCAGTGTAGGAAGCCCACTGTTGGTCCGGCTTTTCGAGCAATATTGGCAATGTGTTGTCTCCATTTTAAGTCATCTGAGATGAGCACTCCTAAGTACGGGTTTTGCTGAACCTGTTTCAAAAAGACTCCACTGAGGCTGTGCATGTAGGCAGACTTGCTCAGGGAGGACAGGATGTAACATTTCTGTGCGTTGAAGCGCATCCCCCATCTCTTGGCCCACTCCTCAAGGTGTTCTCAGGTCTTCCTGCAGGGTGATGTGGTCTTGAAGGGTGTCGATGCTGCGGTACAGTAGGCAGTCCTCAGCGAAGAGTCGTACTCTTGACTTCACTACTACCGGTAGGTCATTGATGTGGCGCAGGAAGAGTAATGGCCCCAGCACTGTTCCCTGGGGGACACCCCAATTCGAAAGCTACCTCACCTGATACCTCTCCCTCCAGTACCACTCGCATCCCTCCCTTTCGTCAAAAAATCGGTCAGCCATTTAAGAATAGGTCCTCGTATTCCATCTATAATGATCGAGTTTGTGAGGAGTAACTTTTTGTGAGGTACCGTGTCAAAGGCGTTACTGAAGTCCAGTATCACCACATCGGTTTGCTTCCCGGCATCGTAGGACTCGAAGAGATCGTGCGTTGTGGTAATCAGCCGCGTCTCACAGGAGTAGCCAGATCTGAAGCTGTGGTTTCTGTCTGTCAGTATGTTGTGCCTCTCCATATGGTTCCGAAGGTGACGATAGATGATATGTTCCAGAAGTTTGCAGGCCTCTGAAGTTAGGGAAACTGGCCAGTAATTCTCTGCCTTATTTCTGTCTCCTTTCTTGAAAATCGCCGATATGTTTGCTGACAGCCAATCCTCTGGTGACTGCCCGTATGTATGGAACGCCTGTAGATGCAGGTCAAGGCAGGAGCGATGGCATCAGCGCAGGTCTTAAGGATCCTGTTCGGTATTCCATCTGGTCCACCTGCTTTGCTGGATTCAAGTTCTTCAGCAGCTTGGCTACTCCGTTTGCGTCAATGATGAGCTCATCCAAAGTTTGAAAGGGTGCCCCATTCATCTTAGGAAGTGGTGTGCCGTCATCTGGTGTGAAGACAGATTTGAACTGATCCAACAAGATTTGTGTCCTGGTCGTGCCATCACTCTGGAGGGTCGTGCCTTTCTTCAATGGTGCCACACCAGCAATGTCTTGGCGTCTAGGCTTGACGTAGTTCCAGAAGGGCTTTGTGTTGTTATTCTGGAGTCCTTCTTCTATTGTGTTGTTTATGTACTCCCACTCTTTAGCTCTCATCCGTCTCCTGCAATCTTTTTGGAAAAATCTGTAGTCCTCCCATCTTCCAGTCTTCTTGGCCTGCTTATACAGTCTTTTCTTCTTTCTGAGCAGGCGTTTGACCTCTTTGTTGATCCATGGGTAGCGTGGTTTCTCCGTTGAATGTATGAGGGGACGTTTTCTTCCATGGTTGAGAGCAGCGACGTCTTGAAGTCAGTCCACATGTCGTCTATGCTGGCTCCTTCCTCGTCCATTTTCTTTATCCTCTCTGTAATACGCCCTATCCCTGCGTTCAGATTTTCCCCATTTGCTCTAGAATACAAGTAGCGACGTTTAGGTTTGTTCTTCATTCGCTGTGGCTGGATATCAAATCTGTCACTACTGCCTCATGTTTTGATATTCCTGGGACTGAAGCAGTGCTCTTCAGGAGGGAGGGATTCGTTGTGAAGACAAGGTCCAATGTGTTTGTTTTTCCTGCATGGGCTCGTCATGCACCTGTGTGAGCTGTGCTGCTGCTGTCAAGTCTATCAGGTCCTGCTGGATCTGGCGATCTGGGTTCACAGTAGCTGTGTTCCAATCGTTGTCCGGACAATTATAGTCACCTGCAAGCAGGATCTGCTTCTGTTTGGAGTTTCTGGCAACCTTCTGTTATGTCTGATCTAGTTCTATCAAGTCACTGCTAGAGCGTTGTGGCATGTAGAAGCACCCAGCTAACAACTCTTTACTTTGAGTTTGATTTTTGCCCAGACCATCTCACAAGTTCCTTTTACCATAAAAATTTCCCAGACTCTGGATTCATAATTAGAAAAGATTATCTATACTCAGAGTCTAATAAGTTCACACTTACTGAAATATTTCGGCTGGGCCACAACCAGCCTTCATCAGTCAACTGAAGCAATAAAGGGAGCTGCTGGTTGAATGCGTCGTGAGTTCGAGTTCACTGCAGCAGAGTTCACAATAGCTGCAGGATATGAGCCTGAGTTCACTAGAGGTAAGTTAGAGTTCACCACAGGTCGTAAGATGCTGTCATAGATGGGAGATAACTCAAGTCCCCCATCCCTGCTGAGGCTGGGTCTTCTTGTTTTTATCTGAATGGCCTCCTTCGCCTTCCTTTGAGAACTCACGACATATTCAACCAGCAGCTCCCTTTATTGCTTCAGTTGACTGATGAAGGCTAGTTGTGGCCCAGCCGAAATATTTCAGTAAGTGTGAACTTATTAGACTCTGAGTATAGATAATCTTTTCCACTTAAGTTCCTTTTAGTTCAGGTACGGCTGATGAGGTAAAGCTTTTGTGTATAATGATGAATACGACTCCAGCTAGTGTTGTCCTGTCCTCCCTATATGGTTCATATTCTTCTGGGAAGACCTCGCTTGCCCTATGCCTGTCTTTAGCCATGACTCTGATCCAAAGATCATATCCGGTTTGATGTAGTCAACCAAGGCTATGAACTCTGCTCTCTTGTTGACTATACTGTGGCAATTTAGGTTTAAGATTCAGAGGTTCTGCTTCTTGGTTGCTTCGAACAAAGATCTAGAAGTGCCGTCACTTTTGTCATTCTCCTTTGCGCCTCTCCTTTCACCGGTTTGCTGGCGGCTTTTGGGACTCTGCGACTCATTCAGTGGGCCATCTAACTATGGACTATGGACGGTTTTCCGGGAAGACTCATTTGCTGTCCTATCTCCTTGTCAGCCTCTAGGGCTGCTGCTGGTTTTCAGGGGACTGAAGTGGTTTGACGAGTTGAGTGGGCCAATACTGTGGTTTGACAAGGGGTGGTAGAAGTTTGACGTGCTTAGAGAGTAGCTCTGAAAGGTGAAAGTACTACAGTTTGTACTGTCACATTTATGGAAATCCAGTTGACACCGGGTCTATTCAGAAGGCTGAAGTCGGCTGTACAGAGTTCAATGCAACTCTTGTGATACAATACACTGCAGTCGTCACAAGCGATGCCCAGGTCACTCCATGACACATTCCTTTCACGTACCCCACAGGGGAAAAAGTTTTTTTGGGTGTGGACCTGGGTTTGCATCTGAAGCTAGCATCAACGAGAGCAACAAAACAGCACAGACCTGTCTGTGTCGAAGGCCGGTTCTCAGGGCTTCCCTACGTTCCTGCATGCTGCAAGGGGTACGGGTTTGCGAAGAATGGCGTTCACCAGCTCCCAGCACAAGGTGTACACACAGAACATAAACAGCAGAAACACACCTGCTGTTAACACAGTCATTTTTCAATCACTTCATTTACGACGTGATGGCTTGGTAGGAGCTTCACCTAAGCAATATTTCTGTTTACCAAAGTTATGAACGTCGATAGTCTGACGAGCTCACGCTTTCAATATGGCGGAGTTTTGTTTACATCGAGTCGGTCGAACTTCTCCTCGGTATTACACTAATATTTGTGGTGGAGAAACAAAGTTACCTTCAATTTCAGCAGCCAGATGTTTAGCGCTCTAATTGTCTACAATTTAGTGTCTTAATTTTGAGGCTAATATCTTAATTTCTTTATTCCCGTGACAGAGAAAATTTCCAGCGGTGTTGACTTCCGCGCATGCGCTCTCCCTCTCCAAGTGAACTCGAAGTGAACTGTAGAACGACGACAGTTTGTTTTCCTCTGCCCTCTATTTTGAATGTTGACAAAACATTCCTTCCAGCACAGCACTGAGTGTGGCTTCTACGGTGGATGGGAGACCTTCAACAGGCATGTTGAACGACTTACAGTTGATACACATAGAAATTTACCGGAGCGGTTGAAATACGTCTTGCCGGTTGCCGAACAAGGGAGGCCACTCACACCAGAGAGAGAGAGAGAGAGAGAGGCAGGCAGGCAGGTAGGCAGGTATGCAGGCGGAAGATTGTAAATCACATGGAGACAGGAGTGATGTATGGGCCCGGTGATTTATGGCCTCTGGTGGATTGTATCAGTCAGCTGTACCTGTCAAAAGGTATGAAACTATGATTCCCATGGGTGTGAATATCCAAGAGGTAGGTTACGTTTATTCTTTTGTGCGATGAAGGTCCTGTTTTCCATAACCAAAACTACAGTAAAGATGAAAAAAGTACGCATTTTACTACGACAACACATTTCATCCACAAATCAGTCTGAAGAGATGATTATCAAAAACATTCACGAGAACAAAAGCAACAATTGATATCAGCAGCAACAATAACCACACACACACACACACACACACACACACACACACACACACACGCACACACACATGACATAGCCACATACACATAGACAGATATGTAATCGCACATATACTTAAAAATCGTGCATTGCAAATCATTGCATCAGATAAAAAACAAACAAAAAAGACGTAGCCACATACGTATATGCAGAAATGCAATAACACAGACTTAAAACCATACATTGCACTTCATTGCATCAGACACGAATACTTCAGCAGTGTTTGAACTAATAACAAGATGCAAAGCATATAAACGTACTCCCAGTTTACCTTGTTCGGTATCGTTACGTTAAATTTTGAGGTAGGCCTACACTTTTGAAACTGATGTTTTAGTCCTCACTGAGTTGAAGCCTGTGTACCTACCAAATTTCATCCAAATCGTACAATATGTCAAGAATAATGATTTTTAACGGTAAAATTTTGAAACACCATATGGAAATGCTATTTGAGTGTGATAACCTTTCTATATACCTAATTATATCAAACCCCACCAATATTTAAGAAATAACGGCAAAATAACGGTTTTAACGATTATTTAACTGATGTACACTTTTGAAACTGGTATTTTAGTCCTCACTGGGCTAAAGCCTGTCTACACACCAAATTTAATCCAAATCGGACAATATGTCAAGAATAACGGTTTTTTTTATGGTCAAATTTTGAACCACTATATAGAAGTGCCATTTGTATGTGATAATCTTTCTATACACTAAATTTCATTTAATTCCCCCCATAGATAAGAAATAACGACAAAATAACGGTTTATAACGGTTGTTTAATCGATTTTCAGCATTACATCACTTACATACGGAAAGAGGCTCTGATTTGTCACAAGATCATCCAAACCACTTAAAAATCGGCCATGTACTTTCTGAGATATTCCATAAGGAAGAAACACCGTTACAGGCCGTTATAGCCGTTAGTAACGGCTCTAACGGTAAACTAAAACATCGCTCATTATTCGTGACCCATAATGAACATACCTACAAATTTTCAGAAAGATCGGCCAAGTACTTTCTGAATTCCATAAAAAAAAAAAAAACCGTTACAGGCCGTTACAGCCGTTAGTAACAGCTATAACAGTAAACTAAAACATCAGGCATCATCCGTGACGCATAATGAACACACCTGCTAATTTTCACAAAGATCGGCCAAGTACTTTCTGATATATTCCATAAAGAAGAAAAAACCGTTACAGTCGTTAGTAACGGCTACAACGGTAAACTAAAACATTAGGCATTATTCGTGATCCATAATGAAGATACCTGCTAATTTTCAGAAAGATCGGACAAGCACTTTGTGAGATACTCCATAAAGAAGAAAAACCGTTATAGGCCGTTACAGCCGTTAGTAACGGCTATAACAGGACAAACTAAAACATCAGGCATCATCCGAGACCAATAATTAACATATCTGCTAATTTTCACAAAGATCGGCCAAGTATTTTTTCTGAGATATACCATAAAGAAGAAAAACCGTTACAGTCCGTTACAGCCGTTAGTAACAAATTTTCAGAAAGATTACATCACTTACATACGGAAAGAGGCTCCGATTTGTCACAAAATCATCCAAACCGCTTAAAATCGGCCACGTACTTTCTGAGATATTCCATAAAGAAGAAAAACCGTTACAGGTCGTTACAGCCGTTAGTAACGGCTATAACGGGGTAAATTAAACATCGGGAATCATCCGTGACCAACAAAGAACATACATACAAATTTACAGAAAGATCGGCCAAGTTCTTTCTGAGATATTCCATAAAGAAGAAAAACTGTTACAGGCCATTACAGCCGTTAGTAACGGCTATAACGGGGTAAACTAAAACATCGGGCGTTATTCGTGACCCAAAATGACCATAACTACAAATTTTCAGAACGATCGGCCTAGTACTTTCTGAGATATTCCATAAAGAAGAAAAAAATCGTTACAGCCGTTAGTAACGGCTACGACGGTAAACTAAAACATCGGGAATATTCATGACCCATAATGAAGATACCTGCTAATTTTCAGAAAGATCAGACAAGTACTTTGTCAGATACTCCCAAAAAGAAGAAAAAACCGTTACAGGCCGTTACAGCCATTAGTAACTGCTATAACGGGGCAAACTAAAACATCAGGCACCATCCGTGACCAATAATGAACATACCTGCTAATTTTCACAAAGATTGGCCAAGTATTTTCTGAGGTATGCCATAAAGAAGACAAACCGTTACGAGCCATTACAGCCGTCAGTAATGGCTGTAACGGTCAACTAAAACATCGCTTATTACTCGTGACCAATAATGAACATACAAATTTTCAGAAAGATTACATCACTTACATACGGAAAGAGGCTCCGATTTGTCACAAAATCATCCAAACCGCTTAAAAATCGGCCACGTACTTTCTGAGATATTCCATAAAGAAGAAAAACCGTTACAGGCCGTTACAGCCGTTAGAACCGATTACAACAGGGTAAACTAAAACATCGGGCATTATTCGGACCCATAATGAACATACCTACAAATTTTCAGAAAGATCGGCCAAGTACTTTCTGAGATATTCCCTAAAGAAGAAGAAACCGTTACAGGCCGTTAGTAACGGCTACAACGGTAAACTAAAATATCGGGCATTATTCGTGACCCATAATGAAGATACCTGCTAATTTTCAGAACGATCGGACAAGTACTTTGTGAGATACTCCATAAAAAAGAAAAACCGTCACAGGGCCGTTACAGACTGTTATGCAGTCTTTGACCGGAATAGAAATCCATAGCATCATCTTCAACATCCTCATTCTCATCGATCAGCATAAAAAGAGTCTCAAATTTTGTAGCTCTTCGTGCCCTGCTCTCATGGTGACTTCAGTTTCGATGTCCTCTCCACGTCTGTGGCCTTCAATTCAATTCAATTCAATCCAATCAACTTTATTGTCCATCGGAAACTTTTCGTCTGCTCCACATCATTTCGCAAAGTACATAAGACATTACAAAGAGACATTATAAATCGTTAATAAAAGCCTGTGTTAGTATATGTATTTGTATATACATCAACACTCACACATCCCTCCCCCACACACACACACAAACACATGCACACACACACACACCCACGCACGCACGCGCGCGCGCGCACACACACACACACACACACACACACACACACACACTTTGGTTTGGTTCCATCGGGGTCACCGGTATCAGCAAGTCCATGGGCTGTAGTTGGACGGACGTGGTGGCTCCCTCCGGAGGGAGAGCTCACACATGCCGGCTCGACGACTAAGCAATTGTTGTCGTCAGTAGGAGGCTTAGCACGTGGTGTCCTGTGTGAGTTGGCGAGAACAGGTGCCACTGAAGACTACCGAAGTGACTCGGCAGCAGTAGCAGTGTCTCCTCCGTGGGGTTGCCTCCTCACGACTTAACATTGGCTGCCCCTTGTGGATTGCTGGTGCCGGGGTTGTGGCGGAACTGACTGGGCTGTGGCTGTGGACAGTGTCTGAATGAACGACGTGGGTGCACTGCCACTGAGGTGGCACAGAAAATGGGATAGCAAAAAAAAAAAAAGAAAAGAAAAAGAAAAGAAAAAAAGAAAAAAAAAGAAGAAAAAAAAAAATATGAGTCCAGTCTTTTGTTTCTCTCATTCTATAGATTTCATCATTGTAAAAACGCTACCACATGAACACTCATGTCCACAACATTTTCATGCACAGATGAATCTAAAGATTTAGTTACGTTTTCTAGTTTATATAATGCTGCTCTTCAGAATTTTTTTTTCTGCGTGCATTACATTACAGTTCGATGGCAATGTCATACACTCACATTTTCCAAAATTTTCGGGGTTCTAAATTTTCTTAGAAATCACAATATTTCGGACAACGTTTTATAAAAAGATAGTTATAAAGCTGCAGGACAGGCTACAAGAAATAAACCGGCAGATGGATATTTTGTAGGACAGGCTGCAAGAAATTAAGCGGCAGATGGATCTTTTCCAGGACAGCCTGCAAGAAATTAACCGGCAGAGGGATCTTTTCTAGGACAGCCTGCAAGAAATTAACCGGCAGAGGGATCTTTTCTAGGACAGCCTGCAAGAAATTAACTGGCAGATGGATCTTTTCTAGGACAGCCTACAAGAAATTAGCCGGCAGAGGGATATTTTCTAGACCTCCGAATGTGAGCATTGTCTAACAAATATTGCACAGCCCACGTAGTTTCCACCATAGGCAGGGGACTTAAATTAAATCACTTTCGAGGTTTCACAGCTGATCATATGGACAGAATTCGATGCCTCGAAGACAAAAAAACAAACTGAAAAACATGAAAAATACAACTGCACAAAAATAATATCAAACTAAACGAACAAACACGGAAAGAACAGCAAGTAAAAGAGTTCAAACCAAGTGAACAAATACGAAAAGAACAGAAAATAAAAGATATCAAACCACGTGAACAAACACGAAAAGAACAGAAAATAAAAGATATCAAACCAAGCGAATGAACATGAATAGAACAACAAAGAAAATAATACAAAATGAATGTACTGGGTTTATTTAATGTCATTTAAACGTGGCAATTTTCATATAAATTGTACTATGCGAGAAATCACCGCATAAACAAAACAAGTCTCAGAACACTCGTCTGAAACATGGTGAAGACTGTGTGTCAAAGTCATGGATGTCAAATAGGCGTCTCTACAACTGAATGATGGTAAGACAGAAACTTACATTCTTACCTCCATCTACATAGTCTTCGTCCCTGCCATCTATAGTCTGTCATGAAAACGCCACTGCTCCTGTCAATAAATCAACACACCATCAAAACAGGCTTTATACATTGAACCCATTTATATCAGGTCTAATTGCGATACCTCACACTAGAGGGAGCTCAGACATTAATAACTACTTGCATTTTTTTTTCAGGCTAGATAATTTTAATTCACGTCTTGCTGGCTGCTGTCCACAGCATTCGAAGATCCCTCAAACAGCTTCAAAATTTGATGCCAAACTGATCTTAAAGAACGCAAGTTTCGACACATCAGATCTTTTTTAAAACAGCTGTAATGGTTTCCACTTAAGCACAGAATGAAATACAAGACCCAAAGTGCTAATTTCAAGTCATTACTGGAATTGCAAACATTCATATCCATCAGTGTCTCTCTCTCTCCGTCTGCTAGTACCATTCTCGTTTGTATACTAAGGATGAACAGAGAACAGCATGGAAAAGAACGTGCAGTACTTTTGCTGATTAAACCTGGAACTCGCCGTCCGTTTCCGTTCGCCACACTCCACCTTCATCTTCAAAGGTCATCTAAAACGTTTCTTCTGAGGTGTCTTTTCCTTGATGCCCACCACCTTTACCTGCCATCTGGAGAGAGTGTGTGTGTGTGTGTGTGTGTGTGTGTGTGTGTGTGTGTGTGTGTGTGTGTGTGTGTGTGCTGAAAAAGGGAGTGACTATATAAAGCGCAATGAGACTTTGGAAAGCGCCATACAAATGTCCCTTATCATCCACAGCATCACACCAAGAGGGAAGAACTGAGGTTTACTGGATACAGGACGTGGCTTGACGTGCTACGCAGTCCTCCTAGAATGGAAAAAACTGTCCAGACATCATCTGATAGGGTGGCCTGAGAACAGACATTGTGGTCACCCAGGTCATCAAACAAATGATTCTGGTTGTACTCACTGCGGCCTATGAAAGGCGAATGGAGCAAAGTCACATCTACATGAGTGAACGTAGGCTAGTCTAGCCAGCAGCATGTGGCAATCTGGAATCCGAACAGAAGTCCTTGCCATGGAGGTTGAAGCAGGGACGGTTGTGGGATCGTCAGCCTATGTTCTCATGCCACAGCTCGCAGTGTCTGGTGGGAAGAGGACCAGAACCTCACAGCCATGGCAGAGGCAGCTGAACACAGTTTCAATAGGATTTGACTGAGGAGCACCATAAGTACACTTCACAGGCGTAAGGTTTTGTTTTGTTTTGTTTTGTTTTGTATTTTGACTTAGAACAAATGTGTGATTACGATGTGGGTAAGACATTATTTTTTTTCTTGTAAAGGCAATGCACTGAGACACCCACCCATTCAAAAGGTGCAAGTTTGAATCCAGACATCATCGAAAAAAAAAAAAAACTATGCCAACAGAAGAGCATCTCAGGGTCATGATCTGGATGAGACCCATTCCCCTGAAGGTAGAAAGAGTTTTGATTTACCAGAGCTTCACAACAGCAGGGTTTTTCTTATTTTCCTGCAAGGGTCCTTTAAAGGCAAATTTAGATGGAAAATTCTATCATGCACAGATGCGAACTTACAGTGAGGTACACGAAGGATCTGTCTGCAGACGCACATTGAAGGAAGTTTTAACAGTTTGCTCAACCATCCAATAATCGTTTTAACGCATCGTCTTATTCGAACGTTAAGACCGTACCTGTGTCTAACACAACTGCGACTTCTAAGTGCATAGTCAGACATTCTTTCCAAAATGACTTTGAGATAATATTGTATGTTACAGACACACAGATAGGAACATCAACGACACAAGGCAATGGTCGCTTTGTGCAGCCTCTGGGACACAGGTGCTAGCAAGGTACAAAAATCCAAGAACTCACAACAACGTTATATCACATTGCTTTTTAAGTGGCAAATCAAATTAAATGACACGTTTCATTACATTGTCAAACAGATGTGATAAAGAACGCTGTTGTAAAGACATAGGTACATAATTTCGATCTAATAAGTAAGTATTTTGAAATAACGTCAAATGTGTAGCCATAGAACTGTAAGGCCAGTACACACACACACACACACACACACACACACACACACACACACACACACACGTACGCACGCACGCACGCAGCACACACACACACATTCACCCATACACACACATACGGCGCGCGCGCGCGAAAGAGAGAGAGAGAGAGAGAGAGAGAGAGAGAGAGAGAGAGAGACAGACAGACAGACAGACAGACAGACAGAGAGAGAGATTTGGTCATGTCTGAAGAGATCCAGGATCGTTGGAGGGATAACTACATCTACATGAACAATGTTCCTACTTCTTTGAATGTCACCAATGTCTGCCCAGGCGTAGATTACCTCCTAAGCCAAAACAACAAAAATGTAACAATCCTGCACGTTAATGAATCTTCATGTAACCCTTACAGGAACACAAAACTTACTGAATCCTTTGCGTTCCTTGGAATATGTCGTGACAAAATGCTTTGTAAACTACGGATACAGGCACCATCAGGACTGATTCTGCGCGTTCAGTTACAACGACTTTCATACTTCTGCACTAACGGAACGTGGTTCACATGTGTGCGTCCAGTGACAGGAGGGACATGTATAAGTTGCGATCGTCATTCTCTTGAAAACATTTCTATCATTCTGCGTCAAATTATGTTGAAATAAGAAACGCAAAACAAGCCTAACGTACAAATTGATATTACAGCAGTAAAGAGCAATAAGTTAATCATACAATACGTTTCTGAAGAGAGAGGCTATATCATAGTACCCAGTCTACCTGAGATGTTCATCAGTGAAGTGTTAACCTTTCCTTCCAGAAGTGTCATCATGATTAGTATTCATCAGACATACCAGCTTCACCCCTGTTCTGAGGACAGGAAAATAAAACTGTTACACAAACCATCAAACTCATCTCATCCACGTGTTTCACGTGTGTGTATTGACTGGTTTTCTCCCGCTCTCGTCTTGGTCACCTCGCAACTTCAAATACTATTTCATTTCAAATGGGACATTCATGCCCACCTCAAAATGTATTTTGGAGTTCTGTCAGTGAATGATCAGCCTTCAATGCTGTCCAACGGTTTGTTTAACTGCTCGGCACAGCATTATTCCAAATTCCAGAGCCACTTGCATTGCAATCAAAAACAGGAGTGTGAGGATGGATGTGATGAGACAGAACACTGTCCTTTCAGCAGTCAGGAGTGCCAGGGCTTGGTGGCATCACGCAACAAATGTTTCAGACTGGTCGTATGGAAGGCAAAGATGTCTTCTATGTTCCAAAATTTCAAATGTCAGGAGATTGGGGGAACACTGGCTTCGTTAAAAACAAGACAGGAACAACAAGATGCTCTTGTCATTTTAAAAAAGTATATATCTTTTTAACGTGGCTTTGGGTTTTACCTTGGGATGGGACAAAGTGCCATTTATATACAGCATGTTTGGTAAATGGTCTGACAACACTTTGATCTACTTCATGTGCTTTTCAAACTTAAAAGATCATCTGGGGAGGGGAGTCAGAAGCGCAGGACTCTTTTCCTCTGTTCAATGTCTGTGGGCTTTGTAGCGCAGCAGCAGTGAGAGACAGCGCACTGTGTGAAATACGACTGCACGCACACGGTTCGTTTCTTTTACAGACTGTACTGACTCCTCTTCATTCCCTCCAACCTGTTGCCACACGTACATTACAAATTCTCTTCCTATGCTCAAACAATCACAGTGTGCACCTGTTTTGTTATGCGACTCCAAAACGTATTGTTGGAAATCCAGAAAATTTCAGTTTTGCTCTTTCTTCAATATACAGGGCAAGAGACCTCCACCAAAGTTAGTCCTGAGACATCAACAATCGCTAAGTATTCCATGTTCAGGTGTGACGATGATATCACACTGCAGTACACACTGGTGTGTAATTTTCATCAGGACTGTTCAGATGACAGTGATGAGGCGTTTTGTGAACACCCTCCTCAAGACCTGGATTTCTATGCTCCAATGGTCAGTATGCATTACACAGCCAACACTGCAACCAGTTTTCAGATTGTACTGACGACTCAGATGAGAAGATCAATGGCAAACATTGTCCTGAAAAGGTTTCGGATCGATGTCCGTATTGCTTTCAGGTCAGAAGTGAACATGTAAACCAACGATTTTACATCATTCTGGATGGCACTGGGTATTTCACCTCTCAGATAATGAAAACCAGCGACCCCTGTCCAGAAGGTCATTATCAGTGCACAGCTGAGTCGTTGAACTGTCTTCCTATCTACACTCGATGCAACGAATTATCTGACTGTATTTATGGGGAAGACGAACAGAATTGTGAGAAACTGACATGTGATGGATTCTACCAATGTCGATCTTCAAAGATATGTGTGCATGGAGATCATCTGTGTGTGATGGCTGGGGTCAGTGTCCACATAGAGATGATGAACTGATGTGTGACCTGATGTGTCCTCAAGTTTGCCTATGTCATGGTCATACCTTCCTTTGCAGAAGTCCCTTTCCTACTGAAGGTTTTCCTCATCTTCGATACCTTGATGCCACAGGTTCAGGACTGTCAATGTCGGATTTTACAAAAAACTCATATCTTATTCATTTGAGTTTGCCTTTTTGCTCCATAGTTAATTTGTCACATACAAAGCTAAGCAACTTGCAGTATATAGACCTAGCCAGTAATCATATTGAATATATTGATGTGTCTGATGTAATGCAGTTGCATAACTTATTTTTTCTTTGGTGTAAGGAACAACCCTCTCGTTCACATTGTAAATAGAAATGGAAAGCTGGTGCATTATGCCCTGACAACAATGGACGTGTCTTGTACCCACATTGAAACACTGAACAGTATCTTATCTGTAGGTTTACCTTACGTGGAGTTCATAAACTTATCTTTTTTTCGCTGTTGAAACCATTGGGGCTTTAGGCTTTAAAAATGTCAGGCGACTAGCTAAACTGGATATACAGGGGAATCGAATCATCAACTTTCCTGTTGATTTATTTTCAAGGTTGACTGGTTTGGATTATATCTCGTCATCGAACTACAGATTATGCTGTCGCAATGTACTTCCTAAAAATTCCTGGCAGACAAAATGTTCAGCACCATATACTGCATTTCCTTCATGTACAACATTGATACCAACGGAACTGTACAGAGTTTTATTTGGGTTGTTTGGCACGTGCAGCATGTCAGGAAATTGCTTTGCTTCGTGATTTCTTCAGCAGGAAAAAAACATATTTGGAAAGAATTACATGACGACCATTGCCCATCTACACTTTGTCCATGTTTGTATGGGATGCCATCTGGGTATCCTCCTGGTGGCAGACAACCTGTTTCATGATGAATACATCCAAACAGAACAGGCGTGGACCAACAGTGTGGCTTGCAAGGTGTCTGGCTTTCTCTCCATTCTGTCCAGTGAGGTATCAGCGATGATTATCTGGTTCATCATTGTGGATCACTTCATCACTCTTTGTTCTCAGAAACCGTCATGGAATATCACTGAATGTTTGACATCTGGAGCTTGCACATTGACATGGTCTGTTGGAATTGTGCTGTCTGTCATACCGTTCCTTCCCGGACTGTCGCACTGGGGCGTGTCTGGTCAGTCTGGTCTGTGTCGTCTGGCTTTATATGATCACCGTGGCCCTGAGCAAAAGTTCAGATGGTTCATGGTGACTGTGGTGATCAATTTCATGCTGTGTTTAATGACTGTGACTGGCCAGGTTATCATCTCAGTTCGAACACCAACATACAGAATAGCACTTGAGCCCTCAAAAAGATCCTATCATACTTCAGTCCGCTTGGTGGGGAAGCTGGTGTTCACAGATGCGGTTTGCTGGCTCCCATTGGGACTGGTCACCATGATGGCTTCACACGATGTTACTACTGTTTCCCAGAAAATCTATGGTGGACTGGTTGTGTTCATGCTGCCTCTAAAGTCTGCTATCAGCCCACTTCTGCACATGTGGACATTGGCCACACACCGACAACGACTGGCAAGGGAACAGACACTGTTGGAAGTCTTTTAGATTGAGACTTGCCCAGACAGAACAAAAGCTGGTACACAAGAAATGACAGTCGTATGAGTGTTTGCCATGACAGATCAGTGACGTCAGAGCATTTTTTTTTTTTTTTTTTTGCGTAAGAAACTTTGAAGAGTACAGACGGTCAAGGAAATGGCGTACAGCTGGAATGAAATGATTTTGAAATGTGTCACTCGCATTTTCCTAACGGAATGCTGATAGTAAAACATCTTATCGAATAAGGATTTCATTTGGCTAAAATACACCGCTAATTAAACACACCATGTAAAATACTATCCCACATCAGTAAACAACAATGGTTAACAGCGACAGGTATAAAGAAACATGGTAATGTTGTTGTTGTTGTTGTTGCTGCTGCTGTTGTTGTTGTTGTTGTTGTTGCTGCTGCTGCTGTTGTTGTTGCCACTGCTGTTGTTGTTGCTGTTGCTGATGTTGGCGATAAAATGATGTTGATGATGGTGACGATGAAGTTTGTTGTTGTTGTTGTTGATGATGATGATAATATGATGATAATGATGATGATGATGATGATGATGATGATGATGATGATGACGACGACGAAAAACGCCGCAGACCGACTTTCACACACACACATTTAAAATTGACACTACGGTAAATATTCTCACACTAATGATGACTAAACCAAATTAAACAAACATACATGACAGTTTGAGTAATGATTTACATGCACTATTAATGCGTCAGAGAGAGAGAGAGAGAGAGAGAGAGAGAGAGAGAGAGAGAGAGAGAGAGAGATGACACTGAGACACTGACACTGACACTGACACTTTTTATTGTCCAATAGGTGTACAGCCCTTTCAGACAAGGTGGGACAATCATGTATGACTAAATGTTATATCATAATGATCTCAGATCACCTTTATCAAAAGAGTATACACACACACACACCCACCACGCATGAAAGGAATATGCACACACATGCACATGTAAATGCATATACACGTGTTCGTTCGCGCATGCACACTCACAGACACACACAGACAACAAAAACACAACCACAGACACACAGACACACACAACACACACACACACACACACACACACACACAACACACACACTATGAGCGAGGCGAGAGAGAGAGAGAGAGAGAGGAGAGAGAGGAGAGAGAGAGAGGAGAGAGGAGAGAATTCAAAACCAAGATGGTTTATTCAAAAAAAGGCTATTGCCCCTTATGAAGGGGGGTATGGAGAAACGTAACAACAAGATAACTTAGAACAGCAGAAACAAAATGAAGTTCGTCTTCTTTACCATTACTGCATAGTGGACACGTATCTTTTCTCCCAGTGTATACTGTAGACGTGTGTGCGCCGGGTGTGTCATTCAGTCAGGTGATGCCAGCGTGTTAATTAGCGAGGTCCATGGAACATGGACGGTGTGCAAGCGTTAGCGTGTGAGTGTGTGGTGTGTGTGTGTGTGTGTGTGTGTGTGTTGTGTGTGTGTGTGTGTGTGTGAGTGCGCGCACCGCCGCTCGGTGTAGTGTATGTATGTATGTGTGTGTGTGTGGTGTGGATGTGTTTGTGTGTGTGTGGGTGTTGTGTGTGTGTGTGTGTTATCAGTGGGATGATGCCAACCCCACCCAAAAAAAAACACAACAACAACACCCAACAAACCAACACGTCAAACAAACAAAAAAACCAAAAAAACAAACAAAAACAACAAAATGTCAAAAAAACAAAAAACAAACAACAATGCTCAAAACAACACC
>JADBJO010022190.1:12500-28317 GCA_016801955.1 Conus betulinus | reverse complement strand
AATTGTATTGTTAAAAGAAAAAAATCTATTCGACTGAATAACATTTGCTCGTGCTATGTTAAACCCCGACAGAACCGATTTTTCCCGATTTAAAATTCCCCCATTACATCAAATGCACTACATTTCGGATTTGATAAATCATGCTGTTGCCAGGAAAGCGCCGTTGGGGAGCGGATGGATGTCCCACACGAAATTACATGCAGGCATTGATCAGCACTTTTTCAGTCTTTTCTCTTTGCCATTACAAGTCCTCGTCGTCAACACTATTCCTCTAGAATCTTTTTGAAGTGTTGCCAGACAGAGAGTAAGGAACATCGTCGGGTTGTGTTATTTGTTTGTAGACTGACACGAGACGGGGGCGCAACGAGACGGGGCGCAACCGAGACGGGGGCGCAATGAGACGGGGGCACAATGAGGAGACGGGGCGGCAATGAGACGGGGGCACAATGAGACGGGTTGCACATTATACGGGGGCACAATGAGACGGGGGCGCAATGAGACGGGTTGCACAATTTTGGGGGCACAATGAGAACGGGGGCACAATGAGACGGGGGGCACAATGAGACGGGGGCACAATGGAGGACGGGCACATGAGGACATGGGGACACAGTGAGAACGGGGGGCGCAATGAGACGGGGGGCACAATGAGACGGGGGCACAATGAGACGGGGCACACAATGAGACGGGGGGCACAATGAGACGGGGGGGGCACAGTGAGACGGGGGCACACAATGAGACGGGTTGCACATTTTGGGGGGCACAATGAGACGGGGGCACAATGAGACGGGTTTGCACCATTTTGGGGGCACAGTGATGAGACGGGGGCGCAATGAGACGGGTTGCACATTTTGGGGGCACAGTGAGACGGGGGCACCAATAATGAGACGGGGGGGCGCAATGAGACGGGTTGCACATTTTGGGGGCGCACAGTGAGACGGGGGCACAATGAGACGGGGGCGCAATGAGACGGGGTGGAACATTTTGGGGGCACAGTGACGACGGGGGCACAATGAGGGACGGGGGCGCAATGAGACGGGTTGCACATTTTGGGGGGCACAGTGAGACGGGGGCACAATGAGACGGGGGGCGCAATGAGACGGGGCGCAATGAGACGGGGCACAATGAGACGGGGGGCGCAATGAGACGGGGGGGCACAATGAGACGGGGGCGGCAATGAGACGGGGGTGCACATGAGACGGGGGGCACAATGAGACGGGGGCAACAGTGAGACGGGGGTACAATGAGACGGGGGCGCAATGAGACGGGTTGCACATTTTGGGGGCACAATGAGACGGGGGCACAAATGAGACGGGGCACAATGAGACGGGGGCGCAATGAGACGGGGGCACAATGAGGCGGGGGCACAATGAAGCGGGGGCACAATAAGACGGGGGCAGATTGACATGACCCCCCGTTTGTTTGCATCTTGCACCTCTTTCACTTACAACGTTTTTACCTACGTATTACTCCTATGTTTTGATATCATACGAAGTGAACTAATATTTTTCGTTTACTTCATTCTTCTTGTTGGATTATTTTAAAAAAAAAAAAAAAAAAAAGGAAAAAAAGAGCTTCTTAGCAAGGGGCGAAAGAAGGCTTTAAAAGATTCATGGACAGAGCACAGCTACAATGGAACAAGCATACTGCGTTCATAGAAGGAACATAAACTACAGTCAAGCAACTTTCTAAAAGAAAGGGGATTAGTTCCGCAAGACAAACAGGTTACAGGATAAAAACACTGTTAATCTGTTCGTCTGTATTGTCTTGCGGACCTAATATGCTCTTTCTTTTTGACATTTTTTCTTCCAATTCCGCCCGCAGTCTCCTCGCTTTGAAACCTAGTCAAACAGTAATGCTCATTTTTATATAGAAACACAACGACAATTTAACAGATAGGTTAAGCCATAGAGAGGGACACAACAACGATCAAAAGGACAAGTCCATTCCTGGAAAGGACATGCTAACAACAGAACAGACAAATATTTTCATGACAACAATTGAACAGGCAAGTGCTTGCATGGAAAGAACAAAGCTACGATTAATCAGGAAAATGCACTCATGTAAGAACGTAGTTACACTCAAACACACACAAGTGTATTCATGGAGGAAACAAAGCTACAATTAATTAGGCAAATGCACTCATGTAAGAGCGTAGTTACACTCAAACACACACAAGTCCATTCATGGACAGAACAAAGCCACAGGCAATACAGTCACAGATTAGATGCCGTTACAACTGTAAATGCAAAGCCCATTCATGGCAACAACAACCCTACCCTAAAATATTGGACAGACACGTCAGTTTATAGAAGGGATATGGCTACGAGTAGCAAGGCAAATCCATTTACGCAGAGAACGTGGGTACAATGGAATAGGCAAGCCTACTCACAGAAAGATGAAAGCTACCAGTGAACATGCGAGGCCATTTACTGAAAGAACATAGCTACACCTAAGATGCTGGATTCCACTACACACTCAGAACATAAAAATACAGGATCCCACTGCACAGTTTGTTACCCACCACACAGCTTAAGAACACTCAGTACTCTACCACACGATCATAACATAGAGAATCTCAGTACATGCTCAGAAACATCCAGGATCTCATCACACTCAGAGACCAAACAGTATCCCTTCACACACAGAAAGCAGGGACAAGATCCCACGACACACCCAGAAACATACAGGGTCTTAAAACTTACCCGGGAACATACAGTAGTCACTACAGACTTAAAACATACAAATTCTCAGTGTGCACACACAGAAGAAATAGGAACCTGTTGCGCACTCAAAACATAGAAGACGATTACAAACAGACTTACAACATATTGGATCCCCACACACGTTCAGAACAAAACAGTACTCGCTACGCATTTTACAGCCTGGAAGATCCCATTATACACTCACAAAACGCAAGATCCCATTTCACATTCAAAACACAAAGAACCCCACTGCTCACTCAGAACATACAGGATCGCATCACACAATTACAACAGACAGGACCGTGCTGCGGCACGTACATAAATTAAGTTCTCACTACACACTTGGATCAGACAGGTGCCCACTGCACATTCATTCAGAATCTCACTACACACTCAGAAGATACAGGACAGACCGTATCTCATTACATTCTCAGAAACATACAAGAGATCACTGTAAACTCAAAACATAAAGGATCCCAGTACCCATTTTTAACACACACAGGATTCCATCACACACCACTTAAAGTATACAGGATTTCACTACACACTCAGAACATACAGGATCCCACTACATATAGAGATCATGTAGGGGATCCCGCTGCACGCAGGACATACAGGATCTCACTATACACCCACCACAACATCCCCTACACACATACAACCCAAACCACACACACACACACACACCACACACACACACAAACACCACACACACACAACAACACACACATACTCTCTCTCTTCTCTCTCTCACTCTCTCACACATCTTTATCACACACACACACACACACCACACACACACACCACACACACACACACACACACACAAACCACACACACGCACACACACACGTACGCGCGCGCGCGCGCGCATGCAGACGTTTCAATTATATCTCCCTGCACACAGACAACGTGCAGGATAGCATCTCACTCATAGAACATGAAGGAAAGTAAAGACAGACTAAAAACCACACACAAATCACACAATATGTACAAGGATTTCACTGATTTGAACATTCAACCACAAGGCCAAAAGTCAAAAATACTGAGACAGATCAACGACAGCAGCCACGGCGTTTCAGTTCCATGACGTCAGCCGCAAATCGCTGTCTACGTCAACTGTAGTTGTGAGTGCGCTCTTCACGTTTAAGTTTGTTGTTGTCGTCATCAGCCCTTGACGCCGTTATTGTGCTTCTTCACTGCTGACGTCTGCAAAATCCTTCCTACGTCACCTGAAACCACACAAAACCTCTGTGTATGTTGAGACAGACATGAAATGACATGCCCTTCTTAGAATGCTTTAGCAATGTTCCGATTATTGTTGCTACCCTGCACATGACTTTATGCGTTCACCCATCTCAACAGGTTTCTCTGTCTATCCGCAAGGTTACGCAAAGTCTACCAAATCGATTTTGAACACAGTTTGATGTGAAGATGGAATGTAACTCCAAAATCCAATCGCAGTGTGGTACAGATCCTGTCGCGAATCTGGATCAAAGGGTTGACTAGGGATCCGTTTGACTTCGGTGGATGTCAGCGTTGTTTTTTTTTTTTTTTACGTGTGCCCTGGTGAGAAAAGAAAATGTACCCGAAGACGCCTAGAAAAGCACAGTCTTCGGTTACCAAAGCAACCCTCCGGGGCGATCGTGTATAACCTTTGGAAGGCTGCGCTGCTGTGCTGACATAGCGTTCAGGCACGCGCGGTGCATTTCCATTAAGACAGGGACATGACTAAACCCTGGCAGATGCCAATATATGATGGGCACTGGGGTTCAACACAAACAAAGCTCCACAGGAGCGTACCCTTGGATTGTGCAGCCCATATTTTGACTGCAGAGCCCACAAGTAAAAGACGCCACCACCAAGCAAATTGCTGTGTGCATCGCGCAGGTCACTCGTCGTTGCTGTTTCGCAGTCCAGGTGAAATTAATACCAACTTCAGATATTTTTATCGTCACAATAATGAGATTGTGATGATGATGATGATAATGATGATGATGATGATGATGATGATGGTGATGGTGATGATGATTTCATCATCATCTTCATAATAGTCATTATGATTTCTATCGCAGCATTCATTCGCAGTTATTGTTAGCATTCATGTACGGTTGGTATCATTGTCCGCTGCTGAAGATATGTGTGATGATGTCGTCATAACATTTCAGAGCCGTTCCGATAAAATCCGGTTCATTTCTTCAGAATTCAACTGTAAACAGGGGAAAACTCTCTTTAAGGGTTTGTTTGCGGCAGATTCTCATTCTGTGAGGCTTTGACGTCTGGTGTCCATGCCCGCCTCGCCTTTTCCGCGCCGCTTCATCTGCTTCCAGACTTTGAAGCAAAAGCTATGCCCCAGCGAGTTCACGACAAACGGAATATTGAGTTGTCGGTTCCAGATAAAAGGCAGCTATGACAGCAAACTGTCCGAATTGGTATAAACACATGCAGACGTCTCGTCTCTCTCTCTCTTCTCTCTCTCTCTCCTCTCTCTATCTGTGTCTCTTCCTCTATGTGTGTCACACACACCACCCACACAAAGCACACACACACACACACACACACACACAACACACACACACTCAAATATAACACACACACACCAAACCAACAGAACACTCAGCGTAGACCTGTCAAACTGATCCTGGATCGTCTTTGGGTCATATTCACTTTTCCCACCAAGATCTGAATGAAAATCGGTTTCAGCAACTTAAAAAGAACGCTGACACACAGAGGCACCCTAACAACAACCAAATAAGCACACGAACAAATAGAAGCAGTTAAAAAAAAAAAGCAGGGTGGGAAAAAAAAGCCCTTGACAACGTAAGTAAAACACCACACAGCCTGCACCTACCGAAGCACTTTTTTCACTCCAAACGGCCACCAAATACCATGATCCATGAGTGACTGTTATCACTGAGAGACAAAGGGCGGAAAAAAAAAAACCATAGTTCGTGCCCGTTAATCCGATGAACAGATCTACGGCCCAACTAAGCGTAATGAGCCTTCGACAGATGGCGCAGACGAGCAGAGGCTATGCAGATGCGTGACTGTCAACTAACAGATGCACAGGCACGCGCTGCAACAACAGTCCACCGCCAGTATGGAAACTTACATGGTTCGAAACGCCCATATTAAGGTTCTTGTGCTCTCTCTCTCTCTCTCTCTCTCTCTCTCTCTCTCTCTCTCTCTCTCTCTCTCTCTCACACACACACACATCACACACATCATCATCATCATCATCATCATCATTTATTATCATCATCATATCATCATCAGTCACGACTGTCCCAGTGTATAGATAAATAATTTATAAGTCCAAGAAACATGGCCGCCTTAACCAAACAACAATCATGGAGTATTCTGGAAAGTCTAGGAATTTGGACGTGGCACGGTCAACCCAAATATATAGAAAACTTTCCGGAACGAGAGCCATTACGTGCCATAACCAATGAAAAATGTTCGGAACATCAGGAGCCCAATTTCTGGAGGGTCTTCTGGCTCTTCTCCATTATCGGACTCAAACTTGAAGAGACCCTCCGGAATCATGATGCAAATTCCCTGTTTGTGGTGCGTCCTTTGGTAAACAAACGTCATATTAAAACAAAGTCACTATTAAACCCCACACCTACAACTAAGCAAAAACCATTTTTTTATGGGTATGTAAGTTTGAATCGATTGATGATAATCTTAAGTTAAAATCGAACAGTTTGTAACTAAAGAAAAAAAGAAAAGTGAAAACCCCGGGTTGTATTCCATTTGATACAGATCCGCATTAAAATTCAAAGGTTTTGTCAAGGCTACGCTCTAGCTTTCCAACAAGTTAAATCAAAAATCGAGTTACGTTGTTCCTATGTAAACTGCTGACAGGGAATGACCAACCGAACAGTCACAGGACAGGTGAGAAACATAACATCCTTGTCAGGGGTTACTGTTTCCATATGAAAAGGATAGTTATCGGTCATGTTGTTGTTGCTATCTACTCGTATTTTTTTGTACTTTTTTTTTTTTTTTTTTTTTTTGCTTTTGCGACATGGCCCACCTTGCAGCCATCGTCAAGAAGTCAAGAAAACGGTAATTATGACGCATAAAAACAGATAATCATGTCATGAAAGGTTATCACAGCACATGAAAACAGCAATTATGGACTTCTTGAAAAACAGGGTAATAATGACTCGTGAGAATGAATAATCACGAATACAAAACCAGAAACTATGACTCATGAAAAACAGTCATCATGACTGTGAAAAAAACATGATTACGATCCATGAAAAGAAATAGCTATGACTCATCAAAACAGACACTCATCATCCATGAAATCAAAACAGTCATGACTAATGAGAACAGGTAACTATGACCCATGTGCAAACGCGACGGTACCATCGGGTATCATGCACAAGAAGATATGCTTCTGAAGAATTGCTGTGCCAAGATGCTGAAAAAAATCCAATGTTATAGGGAAAATTTTCACCGCTTAAGACTCGCAAGAGTCAAAATGGAGTGACTCAATATCTCGTGACCAAACAGCGTCAATTTTTTTTTCTTCACGGAAGAATACTGCTTTTACGTCATGGTTACCATTCTGTTATACAAAGCTGATCACTGTTTTTGTCTTTTAAAAGTTCTTAATGTTCCTTAATTACAATCTATTGTTTGTCATTAGCGAAAACGTTGACCATGTATCTTTTGAAGCTATTGGGAGTCCATACATCAGACCCATGAGAAATGTGTCGTTTGTATGAGAGCTTGACTATCATGTTTTGTGTTTCGTTGGCCCATGAGAATGGCTCAGGCTTGAATTTAAGATGTTTGCCTGTCCACAGCCCACCTCTAATGAACGGTAGACGGGGTAGGGTGGGGGGTGTGTGGGTGGGAGCGAGCATGCGAAGTGGGGGGGGGGGGGGGGGGGGGGGGGGGGGGGGCATGCCATGAGATGAGGAGAGAGGAGGAGACGCATTTGACCACACGCATTGGATACCACTTGAACGACAACCATCAGATATGTTTGTGTGTGTGTGTGTGTGGTGTGTGTGTGTGTGTGTGTGTGTGTGTGTTGTGTGTGTGCAGTGTCGTGAGCGTGCGTGCATGGGTACATGAAATGATAGATGTTGCTTCGTGTGAAACAGTACTAACAAGCTGACCTGTAACGCGACTTTTGAGGTCCTAAACTGGATAGGGCTTATTGCCGTGAACTGATTAAAGTGTCCGTATCAGAGTCGAGGTTTGTTCGCTTTATTTATGGTATGATGTAGATATATAACACCTATTTCCCCGTCCTACACGCAAACGTCCATTCTGCAGATGTATTGTTCTACATAATGGCATTGTTCTGTCTACCACAGCATATATCTGTTGTCATACAGAGATGGCGAGAAGACGTCTGTACAGCAGATGACATGTAGTTCATCACAAAGATGAATGTGGGTACATAACGGTTCACCACGTAATGATCCCACCCAAACTTGTTTGCTGCCCCTATGTATATACAAGATCATCTCTCTGTCCAGTGTCGAGCCATCGATGTTTAATCTCCTCACAATATCTGGAGTACTGTCTGTACCTGCTCAACTAAGGTCTGTCTGTCTCAAATCTCTGCTCAATCTGTCTGTCCTGGGCTGCTACTGCTCTCATCCTCTCTCCAGAGTCAATCTCTGTAACAAAACAGGACAATCTTCGTCGGAATATCACCGATTGTCTATGCCTACAACAGGAACTCGTGTCTATATACGACAAATTTTGTCCGACAGAGATCATTGTATTCATAGCATATTGTAATAAATTCTTAGAACACGAAACTCCAGCATGTCGGCGCACATGTCCCTACTATATGCAATTGTCCTTACAGTAGATGTCTGACTACACTGCAAGCCTGTTTTCTTATATACAGCCCACGTCTGTACACATAGAGTGATTGTCTGTTCAAAGAGCTGTATTTTTCGTCTCCTTTATTGTACAGTTAATGTCCTCGGTTGCAAACTGTCTCACACCTAGAGTGTATCTAGACAGCAGATCTTCTATAGTAAGACGGTGCTCTTCCACCACCAGAGGCTGCCTGTCTATTTAAGGTGTCTGTGCCGCCATTGTTGTCAATATTCCGCAGATGTTACCCCCTGTTTATAAATTAATCAACAAGACGACACCGTCGCGTATCAATATATACACATGCGAATTTTAGGTCTAAACTGCGAGATGAATATACACACACACGACCGGGGCACACAACATACGGCATGCACGCACGCATGCACGGTGCCACAGCACGCACACACACACACACACACACACAACACCAAGAAACACACACCACACCACACACACACCACACAAACACGATTGTCAGTCACTTTCGTCGTCTGGTCTGTCATCTGTTTGTTCCTGTTTGTCTGTCTGTCTAAGCTATCCGACTATCTATCTATAATCTATCCTATACTATTCTATCGTATCTCATCTTCTATCTACATAGATATATAGCATAGACATATGGTTATACAACAGATATCAATCTACTACGCACGGATGTCTGTACATGCATGACTGTCTTGTGTTACTATCAGTACAGATGGTCACTGTCACACAGATGTCTGTGTAAATATTCAACAGATGTCCCTGCTGCATTCGATAAACTGTCTTTTATGTAGAGGTCCGCTGTACTGCGTCATGTTTACTTTGAACCATGTTATGGTATGAACACAAACCACCTGGCTGCTATACGACGGTTCGGATCAGTCAGGTACCTATGTCTGGCCTGTATCGTCCGGCTGTCTTGTCTGTATTACAACAAATATAGAGTCGATTACAGATGCTTATATATACTGCAGATGTTTATACAACCAATGCCTGCCTGTTTACACGGAAGATGTCAGGACCAGGCGATCATATCTGCTATGGTCTGTCCTGTATGCCACAAACTGTTCTCATTACAACAGATGTCTTTCTTGGTATTGCTGTCTGATGTTACTAAAACATGTCACAATACCCTGAGGTATACCTACGGGATCAGCTAGGTACGTCACGGTGCACCCCGCACTGGCTACCCTATCGCAGACACTCTACTGGCAACAAATATGCTGTATAGAACGATCACCCCAGACCGTCTTTACGCGTGACATACATTGCTTCCTGCATCATATGCACGAATTGTCTATATTACAGACCTTGATGTGAGATCGATACAACACTAGCACAAGCACCGGGTGTTTGTGTCCGACTGACCCACGTGACCACACAACACCCCTGTTGCACACCCGTGGCTTTTGCTCACATGATAGCTTTACTTGTGACACCTTACTGCGGTGATTTACCTATTATGGCTCTGGAAGTTCAATTTATCGGCGCTGACCTACACGCTCCCACGTACCGTCTGGGCCAACACACAGCACAAACACCACCCACACAAACACACACTGACACCGACCACACATACGGACAAACACACATCCACACCACAACACCACACGCACGCACAACCCTCGGTTGACTTGTATACACCCTTTGCACAGGGATTGGAAAATCACCCCTGATGCTCATATTGTACGGAAAATCACTCGGCCATCATCGGCAACGCGCCTTTCTTACCGGCCGTTCAGCCTGCTTAAGGACAAGCACGGAAATGACAGACATCTAATTTAGATAGACACACTGACCACAGAGACAAAGATATTCAGACACCCCCCATGGTCAACAAAGATACAGAACATAGGGTCATACCAAGTCACACCGTTAATGTTTCTTAACAACTCGTGATCATACAAACACTTCACTCTTATGTTCAGTTTTAAATCATATGAAATCTTTATTCCGCACAGCATCCGACCAACGAGCGAGCCAAAAGCACTATAAATCACCTCTGTCAACATTAATTTCTTCCTTACAACATACTTAAAAAAACAAATGGAAATGACTTGTGCACAACAATCTACAATCCACTTGACACCCCAACAACCCCTCCCCCCATTTATTTTATTCTTTTTCCATAAAATTTTACTTTAAGGGTCACAAATATTAATCTCTTTCAGGAAACAGTAAAGTGAGATCTACACGGACAACATCTCTGCGAATTAAGATCACTCAGCGAAATCTGGAAGTAAAAATGAGTCTGACACAATGTAAATCTCCCCGACAGAACTCTTCCTTAGCACGGTGCGCAATGCACACACAAACCCACCACACCACCACCGGAAAAAACACCACCACACAGCACACCACAACACCGGCACACTACACACGCAACACTATCGCACTCACGTTCGCACACCCACCAATTCAGCACACGACCACGACACTTAGGTGACATCACCAACAGACCACAACACAACACACACCACCACATGTACAACTATACACACACCACACACACCAGAACCATACCACAATTAACACACGCACGCTGACACGTGCCCAACTATACGTAGAAGAAATTAAGGTAGGCAAAATGACGGACTTACGTCTATATACATGTTGCAAAAATATTTTCATGATTCCAATGATGAAAGGCAAATGATGGATTCGCCCCTTCATGGGCCCCTTATGTTTGATATTGTACTGGTCTTCCCTTAATTCATGATTCCCTCTGCCTGATGATACCAAAGCGGGTCTAAAAAAGGAAAGGGCACCCACACTAGTCCCCCAGGGTTAAAAAGTCCAAAAAACACCCCCAGTCGAGACGGAGTCACACACGACAAACACACAGACAAGATCACGTCACACAGAACACACCCAGCAGCACATACACCCACTAACACACCACATACAAAGACACACACACACGGCACATACACACACCTACGCAACGGCATGCACGCATCACCCACAAACACACACCACACACAACACACACACACAAAAAAGCACCACAAAACCACACACACCAAAATATCAACACACAAACACACAGACAAGAAGCTGAGCAACGCGCGACACAACGCCACAGACGCAACAACACGGGGAACACAGGGGGAAAGAGCGCGCAGCGCACAAGAGGAGCTTTAAAGCGACAAAGATCAACTTACATACAAACTTGGTTTCTTCTAACTACTCGTCTTCCCCCGGAGTTACTTTTTATCTGCCGTCCCCTTTAATCACCGGGGGTGTGCCGCCGTTTCCAATTAGCCGTTAGCCAGTCGCCACAAACATGACCAGCCGAACAAAAGACTCACACCGCCTGCCTCACCTGTAAGAGCATCACCTGAAGAAATGCACTGAAATTGAACCGAACAAAAAGGAAAGTTGGATAACGTCGTTGAGTGGTGAGTTTTACGGCTGATTAGCTTACGGCTGGAAGAGTCCAGACTGAGCTGTTTCATCAAGTGAATACCGACCTTCCTTCTTCCAAACTGCAAGGATTGTTGACAAAAATCCGGCCAATCCGTACCTACCCCGACTTGCACAGGGCTTATTGATATTTATCTATGAAGAACACAGATGAGGGAGATGAAAAATAAAGACGAATGTTACAGTTCCTACTTTTGCCTTGAGCTTTTTTTTCCCGTTTGAAAATCCTCTTCGTATTTCTACAGAAACCGGAGTTAGTCGTCTTCATTAGCTATCAAGAGACTGAAACAGACTTCTTGTTTCTTTCAATTTATGTTCAGGCATGATTTTCTTCCCGATGCAAAGAGGAACGTGTTGTCCTCTGAGTTGAAAGAAGAGCCATCGGGATTTTTTTTGGTCTCCTATTACGTCAACTACCAATCAGCGGACATATACCATCCATGGTGCAAGGAAGGGGGTAGGGTGGCAGTGGGGGGATAACGGCGGTACATATTGAAGAAAAGATGTCATTTCTGACCTCCAGCCTTTAGAGACGATATTTATATTGTATGCACTGAAGCTGCATGGAATTTGAAAGGAAAGAAGCTGAACCTCAGTCTAAGTTGTGTTCTGCTTATATATCAGTGTCTCTTTTATTCATGCCCATCAAATTCACTGCAGGTATTTTTTTACAGCTTCACAGAAAAACGTGTGGATACATTTAGATAATACGAATCTACCACAGACAGATAGAAGGTCATAGTGTGAAGTTTTGTCCCTGTGGGATACGGTTATTTTGAGCTGAAATATGCTGTACAGCATGCGCTTATCTGTTAATGCTCCCTTTGTGAAAGCTTCTGAGCCACATTCATTTATATGTTCGTTTTAGGCACACATTTTTATTCATTTATTTCTAAAACTTATTCTCAGCAAATTCTGGGGGGCATAATGTATACGCATACGCCCTATAGAGGAATCACTCTCAGGCAGTCTTTTTTATTTTTGGGAGGGTGGGGGGGTGTGGTGGTGGTGGTGGTAGAATAAGAAATTATTTGCTACAATGCTTTGTAACCAGAGAAAAGCTCAGTCATGGCATCGGTTTGGCATACCAAGGGGGATTCTGTCTTTCGGACCAGAAAGCCAGGTGAAGGCCAGCTTTTAGCTGGAATTGAACCATGGAAAACATGAAAAGACATGGAAACCAGCGTACCAGTTGTTGCATGCTATGCTAAGAAAATAAACGGCATTGAAACAGACCTGCAGCGTTACAGAACACAAGGCGAAAATGCAAGACAACACACAAAACAAGTGAACAGTTGATTTGATATGCAGTACAATGATTCTTATAATGATTGCGAACTTGGGTGGAAAATCGTTTCTGCATCAGTTTTCACGTCCTTTGCGTTTTGACGTTTCTGATGGAGGACAGATTGTCAAAAATTCACCTTGTCTTTGTGTATGGATTTCCCCTTCTGTATATACAAACCGCATCGACCATTGCTGCCTTTTTTTTGTTGTTGTTCATTGTGTAATTTTGCTCTCGCTCTAACTCGTCTTTCTTTTTAAACAATGTGTTCGAAACTTAGTAGCCAGAGAGTTTGGACAGGACTGAAAGCGTGCTGAAAATCAGTTTAGAGGCTACGATTCCCCTACCTTGGTAATTAGGGGAAGAAGAAAAGAAGAAGGAAAATATAAAGCGGCAGCTGAAAAACAACGTCGCGTCACTGGTGACGATTGGTGTCCGTCAGCGAAACTTGAGACTTCAGCATAACGTTGTCTGTGGGGGGGGAATGGGAAAGGAGGCAGGCAATTTTGAGCGCCAGCGCGTGCGTGGTGCGAGACTCCGGCGGGCGGGGGTTAAGGAAAAGGGGGAAAAGGGGCTAGGGCATGGTTAGAATGGAAGGGGGGTTTGTTCCACGGGAAGTCAGGTTGCCATGCCGAGAGCATCCAGTTTCAGTGAACTACTTAGGACCATCATGTTTCACGGTGTTGTCGGTGTCAATGTTTCGCTTGGCTAATATTTCTCGAACGTTTCGTTTTTGGACTTTCGCACATAGTCTTTCAACCACCGATGCGTTTCAGTGCTTGCAGCCTTCGTTTTCGCGTGTCTTTTTCAACCTCACCAGATGGGTCTCTTTTGACCTACCCTTACATTCTGATTTTGACCTAGTATGACTTGCCAACTCGACATTTTTTCTTCCCATGAACCCGCCCGTGACGGAAGTTTGGGTGACGCTAACATGCAGTCCTATGGATGCCAATAGGGCAGCCCTGCATTGCTCGACCAGTTGTACACGGCATTACACTTTAAACTGTTTATGTTCTTGTTTCTTTGTTTTTAGTGCCAGTTGACAAGTCCTTCATCCTATTCATCGTTTGAAAAAAAAAAAAGCAAGACACGAGACACTCCAAAGCAATGTGCTCCTTTTTCACATCTTTGAACTTGTGAAATCTTGTTTATTTCGAAATCTGGATTTCGGTTATGAGATGATAAGGCTTTTTTTTCAGCATGAAACTGACTCGCCGGACTAATCGGTTTTTTGGGAATGAAAATGGAAGCTATTGAACCGACATCGGGGATACAAGAAAAAAAGGAGGGTGTGCTTTATTGTCCAATTTTCATTCCTTGCCACTATTTGAAACTCGGAATTTCTTCTGAGTAGGCGAGTAGGAAAATAACCACGTTTACCGATACTCGTTTTCACCTGCCACCCACTTGTCGCTTTTGTAAATCGTCTGGTGCTTCGGGTTGTAGGTACACGTACTTTCAACCGACTGTTGACAACGTTAAGTGGCACTCCATGAGTTAAACTTCTTTAAGAAACCAGTTGTGAGTGTGCTCTGCACATTCTTAAGGAAAACATCTCACGTATTGTTTATTTTTCCTTCCCGGATAACGATCCAGCCGACAAGGATGGGTGAGTGATCCAGTGAAATGCGGACATGGCGGGGAAGGGGGATAATAGAGGTTCCGGCATGTTGGTATGGGGTAGGTCAGTTTTCCATCACCCATCACAACACATCCCCCTCTACCAGACTTTCACTGCACTCTCCCCAATTACTTTACAGCCCAGTCTTCTCCCCGTGTAACTTATACCCTTCTTATTTTTTTTTTCTCTTATTGCCTCACATCACCCCTTGTTGCTCTTCCCACCTTTTTTCCCTTCACCGCCGCTCTCTACGTGCAATATTATGGCCTCCCCGCCCGCGGTTCTTCACTATTCTTGCTGTTAGTAGATTAATTAACGCAAGACCTGAAATTCTTCGGTCTAGAAGCAACCGCATTGACAGGTACTATGTCGAACTAGCCTCCGGTGCAGTGATAAAGCCGTCAATTTTCATTAGTTTCTCTCAACGGATGGCTGATTACATTCGTGGCTTTGTTACTAAAGGCGACTTACAAAGATCAGCGGATCTGAGCACTTACTGAACCGCATTCCTACGGGCGTGAGTTCCATTCCTTTTGCGGTATCAACTACACAGTAAATTTCTAACACTTTTTCATTGCCCACACATTTGTAGCTAGCCTGGTTATCCCGTTGCATGCGATTCGTGCCATTACTCTCCGTTTTACCGTTACCCAATCCATTGTCGCCTAGCTATCATTTTATTCTGCTGTTTTTTTATTTCTTGTTTTTTTCTTTCTCCCCTCACAATCTACTTAGCTATATAGCCCGCTTCCTTTTTCTCGTCTGTCTGTTCTCGTTTCTCACCGTGTCCACCGTCTATGCGGCCGCGCTTCTCGCCCCTTTTTTTGTTTTACACTACCCCAACAACCTTTAATTATATAACTTGTCAATCACCAATGCAGCGTTGGTCACTTATTTTTGGCCAAATGGTCGGCGCACACTACTCTGGGCGTGGTGGGC
>JADBJO010022190.1:0-10000 GCA_016801955.1 Conus betulinus | reverse complement strand
ACATACATTGTAATCCAACGCACGAAGTCTTTTTTTGTTTTGTTTTGTTTTGTTTAAAGATCCTGATTAACGTGTACAGTAAATCAATGCAAAAAAGATTTTTTGAATCTTTGTTAACATGTAAACCTACCAAAAAAATTTTTTTTGTATAGATCCTCATTAATATGTACTGTAAACCAAGCACAAAGACTTTCGTTAGATCGTACTTGAAATTTACAGTAAACCAACGCAAAATACCCATTATTTTTAAAGAAACATGTACAGTAAAATCTAGTCGCAAGGTGAAGCGACTGCAGGCGGAAAATCTGAACAAATTTTAAATGTAATTGATAGCTAACAACCAAGAAAACGAAGACAAACGAATCACAAGACAAAACACGACGCGACCTCTTAGGTGTTCTTCAGGCAAGAAACAAAACGCTCAGGACAACGGAAATGAACGAGAAATGAACCCTGCAGTGAATGAAGATAAGTGTTTGCTCGTTCATTTTACTTATCCTGAGTGTTTGTGTATCTTGCCTGCAGAAGACCTAAGAGGTCGAAACGCGTCGTGTTTTTGTCTTGTGATTCGTTTGTCTACGTTTTCTTGGCGGTTAGGTATTAATTACATTTGGAATTTATGTACAGTAAAACAACGCAAAAAGGCTTTCGTAGATGATCATAGACATGCAATGCAACCCAAAGAGGCCTTCTTAGATCCTTGTTCACGTACACAGGAACCAACGCACACTTTCTTAGGTCCTGGTTCACATATCAGTAAACCAACAGAAGCAGGTGTTCTCAAATCCTCCTTAACATACACTGTAAATCAATACAAACAACTCTTTCTTTCCAAGCCTCATTAAGACGAAAGAAAAACAAGGAGCGGTCAGACGTTCTTAGATCCTTTTCAACGTACACACGAAAGAAGGCGTTTCATTTTAAAGATCCGGTTTTACATTTAAAAAAAGGAAGAAGAAGAAAAAAAGCTGCAAGGCACGTTTAAAGCAAAGCATGGAGAATGAGCAGGCAAGTGTCATCCTGATCATTTCAAGACGACACGTGAGAGGTCACCCCCCACATCACGGCACACATCAGTCTGAAGCACACACACACACACACACACACACACACACCACACACACACACACACACACACTTATATTCATTCATTATATATATATAACTCTGTCTCTGAACTCTGCCTGTCTGTCTGTCTGTCTGTCTCTCTCTCTGTCTCTCTGTCTCTCTCTCTCCCCCTCTCTCTCTCTCTCTCTCTCTCTCTGCCTCTAAAACCTATCCATCACTTATGACTGGTAACACAAATTTAGTGTTCGCATCCGTGTATTGTGCAATAAATGTTTGGTAAGCACAAACAAAATTTCAGTCTAATCATACTTAGTATATTTTGATTTGTTAATACTGAAGAGGAAAAACATCGATTGCGTTTTCTTTTCACAACTGAACTGGGTTTGTGTCTTTCAGTGAAATATTTACTGACGATGGGGCTATGATCTACAGACGGTGCTTTGGTGTTGTTGGGAATCTATGTCTGTTTTATCAGGTGTTCTTAATTCAGCTTACTTGTTATCTGCTCTTGTCGCTGAAAAAAAGTGTGGATTTACCTAATGTGTTATCTTTGAAAATAAAGATTTTTCAACATCTCTCTCTCTCTCTCTCTTTCGCTCTCTAAATAAAGATTATTACAACATCTCTATCTCTCTCTCTCTCTCTCTCTCTCTCTCTCTCTCTCTCTCTCTCTCTCCTCTCTCTCTTAATGTTTCTCGATGAAACACAGGGCTCAGCCTTAGTCTCCGTCATGTAAAAAGAGAAAAATAAAAATGAAGAATCTAACAGGAACAAACTGCTGTTGACAATTAAATCAAGCGCGCATGCGCGCGCGCGCGCGCGCGCGCGCGTGTGTGTGTATGTGTGTGTGTGTGTGCCGCGTGTGTGCGTGCATGCGTGCGTGTGTGTGTGTGTGTGTGGTGTGTGTGTGTGTGTGTGTGTGTGTGTGTGTGTGTGTGTGTGTGTGAGTAGATTCCTCTAGCAATGAACAGAGACACACAATTTGTTTTTGTAGTGGTATGCCACACTTGAGACAGAAAACAAACGAAGGGGCACAGAACAGAAAGAAAAGAGGAAAGAGGGGCTTGAAGGAAATGAAAAACGCAGACGGAGGAATGTCTGAACGGAGTCGTGTTGTTTTTCATTTTGCGTTCATTCAGTTCTCTCTAACTGGAACCTTCATCGCGAGTGCTGACAAAGATGACACTTCAATATAATGAATTGCAATAGCGTTCTTTGTTACTGGGCGGGTAAAATACATGTGTGTTGCGTGTGTGCGTGTGTGTGTGTGTGTGTGTGTGTGTGTGTGCGCGCGCGCGTGTGCGTGTGTGCTCGTAAGAGGAGAGAGAGAGAGAGAGAGAGAGAGAGAGAGAGAGAGAGAGCATACGTACGTGCGTGCGTGCTTGTGTGTGAGTGTAAGTGAGTGAGTAATTGTGTGTGTGCATGTGTGTTGTGTGTGTGTGTGCAGGCGCGCGCACGCCTGTGTATGTGTTTGTGAGTGGCGGCGTGCGCACTTGCTTGTATTCTTATCACTTGTATTCTCTTAAATATTGTATTCGTCAACATCCCGTGTTCCCCCTTGTGAATGTCACTCCTCCCCTGCCGTCTGTGTTCATCTCCAAGGCATTTGTCAGCCTTCCCACACACCTTCAAATCGGATTTTCGGTTATCTCGAATTTTTCATCTATGAACAATCCACCTATTTTGCAAATGCCATGGCAAAGTCTTCTCTATCCTCTCTCTCTCTCTCGCTCTCTCTCTCTCTCTCTCTCAAACACAGACACACACACACATTCCACAGTTCAACACACACCTACACACACGGCAAACACACACACGCACACAACACCACCAGCAGAGAGGAGATGACGAGAGAGAAGAGAGAGACAGAGAGAGAGGAGAGAGAGGAGAGAGGAGAGAGACGCGAGACTGAGAGACCGACGAGACGAGAGTGAGAGAGAAGGAGAGAGGGGCTTAGAGAGTAGGGTAGGACTGAGACAGACAGGAGAGGAGAGGGATCAGACAGACAGACAGGAAGACAGACAGGACAGACAGAAAGGATAGGTATGAGTCGAGGGAGGAGGAGATATAGGCACGAGAGACCACACCAGACGTTAAGAGAGAGAGAGATGACTGAGAGAGATTTGACAGAAGGACAGAGAGAGAAGAGAGACATGAGACCGAGAGACGAGAGAGAATTGAGGAGGGAGTACAGAACAGAAAGGACAGACAGAATTTACAGACAGACACCATAGGCATGAGCGATTAGAGAGTTCGAGTATGGAACAAACACCCGCCATATGGCAGAGCGCGGAGACGAGAGAGAGAGGAGACAGACAGACAGAGACTGGACCGACAGACAGAGACCCCAGCAGAGAGAGAGAGAAAGAGCCAGAGAGACTGAGATCCGAGGCCAGAGAGGAGAGAGGAAGAGAGAGAGAGAGAGAGAGAGAGAGAGGAAGAAGGAATAAATACACAAGCATTAGCGTGCTGTGACTGCACGGTTTACTGTGACTTCCCAGAGGGTCATCAATACCCTTTATCTCCCTCGCTCATCACATCTCAATCCGGATCAGTCTCACCTCTGTTGGACCCTCCCCTCCTCTGTCCCTCCCTCCTGATACCCCCCCCCCTTCCCCCCGCCCGCACCCCCCCAGAAAAAAAAAGTCCCCCCTCCCCTCACTCCCCTCCTAACCTAACAGTGCTCAACCTCCGATCCCATCCCCCCTTTTTTTCTCACCCTGTCACACGCATACGCGGCGGCCATGTCCTCCTTCAGGGACCAAAGCGAGTATTGATTCCGAGATTTTTCAGGCTCAGGGGGGGTTTGTTTCTAAGGTCACTGGGGGTATATCGAGGTGTTCGGCCACAAAGGAAGCAGCCATTCAACAGCCAGTGAGAGGAAACATGGTAGATAGTAGACCAGCCTGGCCAACTCAACAGAGGTCTGTCCTGACCAGCGTCGTGGACGTTATGTCATGCTTGTAAAACAACCTTTTCTTTAGTCAGCGTGAGAAAGCTGACCCTGGAGAAAGGTCCAGTGACGGTGAGGAAAGACCCCACTGACCACAGGGAAAGTCCTGTTGACAGTGGGAAAGACTACAAACTTTGGATTCTCTCTTGAGGGCACATAAGACGTATGGCGAAAGCTTGCTGTGTCTGGAGTCGGCACTGTCTTCATCTGTCCGTGGGCAGGGGGTGGTTGGGTCTGTGGGATGTGTGCTCGGCAGCTGGAGGGTGGTGTTTTTTGCCGGTGGGCTCTGCAGTCATGAAACACGGGCTGGTACACCCATGGGGATGCTACTTTCAGGCTGTTATGAGTTGCATCCTGTAGTCTGATTTACCTCTGTTCAGGAGCAGTTATGTCCCTTGATATCTTAATGGAGTGTCCTGCGCGTGCCTGTACCCATCGTCAACACAGCGCAGGCCTCCAAAGGGTGATACAGGACTGCTCAAAAGGCGGGTGAAGACAGTGCTTCTCTCGGGTCCTCCCCAGCACCTTCGGGTGTTTCTTTTTCTTTTCTTTTTCTTTTCTATACCCCTTCCCCTTCCATCCCCCACCTACAGCACACACCGCCCCCCCCCCCCCCCCCCCATCTCCCCTTTCCCTCACGTTTAAGGACCCCCCCACACACACACACACACACACACACCACACACACACACCACACACACACACACAACGCGCGCGCGCGCGCGCGCATACGTGCGCACGCACGCATACATACACACACATACAAGAAAGGTAAGGTAAGGTAATGTTGCTCATAGTCCAGCCGACCGCAAGGGGCCATATCAGGGTGTCACCACGTTAGAATCAAATCACAAGTCATTCATTCACACAACTCTTTAAAATACATCTTCTAAAAAACCCACCCGAAATTTTGTTTTTAAAAAACTTTTCACTGTAAAATCTCAGATCCGATGAAAAAATGTTAATCTCTTTCAAGAATTCAAAGATCCGCATCAGGCGGAACATCTCTGAACAAGATTTTCATGGAATCTGCTGTAAAATGTTTGTGTCTCACATCATGCAAAGTCCCAACACTCTAAAAGAATATGTTTCATTGTGAGTGGCGCATGACATGGAATGCACCACGGAGCTTCTTCACTCTTTAAAAGGTATGAATGAGTAAAATACGAATGGCCGGTGTGCAGCCGGCATAGAAACCATTTCTTCTTCGCGACCACCTGAGGGGGATGAAGAGGAACTCTTTTAGGTTTTGGATGGATTTGAAAGAGTTTGTTATCGAGCCCAAGCCAGAACAATGTTGCACCCATTCGCTTTCAACTAGGTAAAAAGTTTTTTAAAAAAAGTGTGAAAGTTCGGGGAAGCTGGACGTTGCGACACAAAGAAGAAGAAGAAGAAGAAGACGAAGAAGAACAAGAACAAGAACAAGGGACACACACACACACACACACACACACACACACACAACACACACACCACACACGCAAACCCACCACACATACACACACGCGCAGGAGGAGAGAGGATGGAGCGAGAGAGATGAGATGTTGGGCACTTTTGCAGGAGAATGGCGGCGAGCGGGAAGAGATTGAGGACGGAGAGAGAGAGAGCAGAGAGAGAGCATCGATGACAAAGAGGTTATCACACTGTCGGGCCTAAGTGTTTTCTTTGTGTGTGTGCTCAAGTCCTTCACTTCACACTCATTCTCTTCGTCGGTTACACAAAGGGATTTCGTCAAACCCATCCTTTTCACTCCTTTCTCTGCATTCCAGTCCGGACCCAGGAGATGTGATGTCATTGCGCTTGGAAGCCATCATGAAGGCCAAGTGCTTACGACAAGGTCTCTATGGAAAAGATTTAACCTGGTGCCGTAGTCTTAATTTCTGCGTTAGCCCACATACTCATGCGACTCTGGCGCCAGCGAATCGAGACAAATCTGTGGGTGAGCGTCAGAGCGTGTGTGCAATGTCCCTGTGTATGGTTTAGGATCAGAACAGTTAACCGAGTATACACCCGATAAAGGCGACTCAATAAGCGGTCTCTCTCTCTCTCTCTCTCTCCGTCTTTCTCTCTTCTTGTTTTATAGTTAAAATTTTTCGCAATATTTCCCCCCTACTATATATGATTTTGTTTGGGCGACAAAAATTTGTTTCTTTGCATCATCGAATCCTCACGATTGCATTTTGTACTTTTGCATGCACATTGCAACACAGCTGCCATTTCCTGTTCATTCTAATCCCATCAACATTTTTCTTGTTCTTGAACGGCCAAAGTGAAAGACAAGGCACCGTGTGTGTGTGTGTGTGTGTGTGTGGTGTGTGTCGCTGTGTGTGTGTGTATGCTGTGTGTAGCGTGCGTGCGTTAGCGTGAGTGTCGCTGCGTGCGTCGTGTTGTGGTGTGTGTCGCGCGCTGCGAGTGAGGGTGTGGTGTGTGTGTGTGTGTGTTGTCGGTGTAGTATGTAGGAAAGTGTTGTTGTTGTTGTTTTGTTGTGGGTGCGCCAGCGTGGTACGGTCGGTGGTGGTGGGTGGTGGTGTGTGTGTGTGTTGAGGTGTTGTTGTTAATGATTGTAGGTGGTGGGGGGTAGGGTGTGGTGGCGGTGGTGGCTGGTGGTGGTGAAGAGAGAGAGAGAGACCGAGACGAGAGAGGAGATGTGAGGTGTGGTGTGTGTGTGTAAAGCGAAAAAGATAGTCGTTCGTTATCCCGTCCGCTAGAATACAAAATCACGGCACCTAGGATTCTCGACTCTTCCCAGGCGAGTGGTTTATACCAGTGGACTCCAAAGTTTCCTCCTTACCACCATCGTGTATCGTATTCCCGTCCTTTTGTCTCTTATCTCTTAATCTCACTTGGGGGCGACCCGATACACAGACCACGGCAAAGCCAAACAAGTACACCAGAACAGAAAAGGAACAGTGCCATGCTCTGTGCCTTCGCAAATAATTCACACCAAGCTCCAGTGTTTCTATCTCTCTCTGTCATATTCACTCTCTGCATATTACTCCTCTCTACTCGGGTCCGTCTCTCTATTCTACTCTCTCTCTCAGGAACTGGGTGGAAAAAAAAAAACAACAACAATAGTATTAATATACTTTATGCTATATATCCTGGGAAAATTAAAATTTCGGGTGGTCGTTTTCGTTTCGTTTTCTCATCTCTACTCGTCCTAAATATCTCTACTGCTCTCATCCAGTACACTTCTCTCTCTCTCTCTCTCTCTCTCAACACACGGCGCGCGCGCGCGCGCTGCACACACACAAACACCCCTTTTCGTTTTTTTTCTTTACAAATTTTGCTAACCACTGTTTTTATGTACTGCTATCTAATGACCATACAAAATGTAATCACCTGCACTCGTTTGCCCCGCACATTTCAGTCTTAGCAGCATACTGCTGTTGGTTCCAAACAGTGGGTGACAGCATCTGTTAGGAGACCAGCGGTAAAGTCGCTGATATGCAACGAGTCTTCGTTGTTGTCGGCTCTGATATGACTGAACATGCACTTTACTTATTGTACAACACAGCTGACAAGTTTGATTGAAGTGCTGAGACATTTGGCCTATCTGTAATGGATCCTGGAAAGAACAGGCCTACAGATTTACTCTGATACGTATAATTCTTTACTGACTGATTTCAGTGTGCGCATAGTAGTTATTTGCCTACAGTGCTTTCTTCTGCTTTTGCCTTTTCCACCCTCCAACTGGGTGCTTTCGGCGTTGTCGTTGGAGTTTGTTTCTGAACTCTTGTGGTGAGAATGCCACAGGATAATATGGTGGTTGTAACATTGCTTGATGCGAAGAGCTGACCACCACGATCAGCGAAGTTCCGTTGATTGATTGTGAGTCAACGAAACGAAAAGTTGACTCTAGACGGGAAATACAATGGTTCTGTTTTCAAAGGCAGACTGTGAAATTTCTAATATAAATGTAGCGAAAATCAAGCATATCGTAATCGATCTTTTGTTTTTATTCGTATAATTGATTTTCTCCCCCACCCCTCTCCTTTTTGTCCTAATTTTTCGAACTTATGCAAAATAAACATTTCAAAGGAACAGAGAGAATTTTGATGATCTGCGCTGTTTTCCCCTGTTACTTATGTCTTCTATAAGCATTCAAAAGAAGGGACGCAAACAAACATCAACGCCCGTATTTTGGGGGTCTTATCATTCATATCAGTACCTGCAAGCACAGGTACACACACACACCACACACAACACACACACTCACACACCCACACACACACACTCATCGTTAGAACATACACAAACGGTCGTTCCTATGCAATTATTGTTCAGCCACACACTTACATCCGTACAAACATATGCACATCTCATATATGCTTGCACAAGCGCACACAGATTAAACAGATTAAGTAACACATGCAGTCACACACCCACATGCGTTTGCTCACTAACAAACAGAAACATACAAACTCGGACGCAACTACACAGCACTGTTTATCAGCCACGCGAAGAATCGAAGCCTTCGTCTTCATTGGCGATTTGCTCTCCGTCATGTGAATGATCAACCACATCCATTATTTACCTTCACGCGCTCCCCCCCCCCCCCCCCCCCAACCGCCCCACGCCTCCCCCCATTCCAACGCCCCCCCCACCCCAAGGCTCCTCATCCAACATCCTCTGTGTCTGTACGTGCCCCACCCCCCCCAAGTCTGTCCCTCCATAGAAAACACAGCGGAGGGGGGTTGCTTGTCAAGGTGCGATGCACGTGATATACGTGACACTCCTCATTCGTGCTCGGACCTGGTTTTCTGAAAACGCGCACGCGCTTGGCTTAACATATTAAGTCGGTTTTATAGCAAAATGTTTAAAAAAGAAAAAACCTTGAGCATGATGACTGTATGTGTTCTCGTAAAACTCCACTTTCTTTGAACTGCTAGGTTTGTTGTTGTTGTTTTGGGCGACGTAGAAGGATGGAGGCGCCTTTCATGGTCGAAAATATGTGTTTTTATAATAAATCTACACTTCCTTGACAGAAGGTGTTGAAAACAAAAAACCTGTATTTCAAAATCTACATTTGATTCTTAGATTTCCGGAAACCGATATTTCAAATATGGTCAAGAAGTCCAAACAAACACCAGTTTCGATGAAATACCGTGAGTGTCACTGTGGGCATATTTTTGATTCCTGTTTTTTCAGTTAATTTAGAGCTTGTAAAAGTCAATTTACCATTCGGATAAACTCCTCTCTCTCTCTCTCTCTGTATGTGGTGGGTGTGTGTGTGTGTGCGTGTGTGTGTGGGAGAGAGAGAGGAGACGAGAGGAGAGTGATCTGAAAATCTCTCTCTCTCACTATACATAGCAAAGTGGAGACCACGTTATCAAGGCTTATTTACCGATGTGAAATTACCTGGCTCGAAACCAACTCCATTAGCCCTACCGCGCCTCCTCACACACACCACACACCACACCCAGGAAACACCACACACCCAGAGGCCACACAAGGACGCCCGCGGGCGCGGCGCGCAACACACACACACAAAACACACACACACACACACGCAACACACAACCAGGCACAAACATAGGCACGCACTTCTCTTAAACTCTGCTGCCTCTCAAGCCAAGCCTAGCTCCTAACACCCCGCTCCGCCGTCCCGCTTCACACATGTTCCTTCACTGCTTCAACCGTCACGTGGCATGCGAATGTGTTTGCTTTCGTTTCTTACAGCGGGGGAGTGGAGAGAATGCATGGCCAATCCCGTGTTCTGGCCCCAGGGGAGGGTCCGCTGGATGCTGTTCGCAATGTACTATGGTGTAACTCCGGGCTCGCATCGCGGTGATAATGCGCACCTCATGAGTTCACCGCCCCCCCACCCAAATACACACGCATCGCACACAGACACAGCACACACACAGATACACACACTGCACGCACGCACGCGACATACAGACAAGACAGACAACGAGAAGAAACAGTGAGAGAGAGAGAGAGAGAGAGAGAGAGAGAGGAGAGAGAGAGAAAAAT
>JADBJO010022189.1:25000-28318 GCA_016801955.1 Conus betulinus | reverse complement strand
ATGTGTGTTTGTTTGTCTGTCTGTCTATGTGTCTGTCTGATGTATGTGTGTCCGTCCGTCTGTCTGGCTTCTGTCAATCTGTATGTCTGTATGTCTCTCTCAGGAAAAGAAAGATCCATTTGTCCTTATGTGGCCAGAGTACAGTGATTTTAGAAGAATTTCCCCCCTACCCCCCCCCCCCCCCCCAAAAAAAAAAAAAAAGAAAGAATCAAGAAAAAAAAAATTACAGTATCACTGTACGTTCAGGTTTGTGCCCGTGATTTACATCACGTAAACATTGTAACGATGCCAAGATTGTTCATTGGGATGTCATATATAATAGATAATTCCTTCTAATACTTTGCTTGTACTGGGAGTAGATATGTATTTACACACCCGTGTGTGATTACCGTGGTGCCGAACATGTATTGTGGATTGGGCAACCCATCAGAATGGGCCAATGGCTTCTGATGAATTCATTCATTCATTCATTCATTATTCATTCACGGTGGGAGTAGCAAGTAGTGGTAGTAGCAGTAACGGTACAGGTAGTAGGAGTAGTAGCAGTAGACAAGTAGCAGCAGTAGTAGTAGAAGGGAGTAGAGGTATTGGTCCCGTAGTAGTAGTAGCAGTGTGTTGGTGGTAATACTAGTAGTAGAGGTAGTTGTAGTAGTGTTGTAGTAGAGAGTAGTAGTAGTAGCAGTAGAAGCAGCAGCGAGCAGCAGCAGCAGTAGTAGTCGTAGTAGTAGTATGTAAAAAATTATGGCAAAAGTGATGTAGATTGAGTGAAGATAGCCGCTGGTATTTCTTACCAAGCCACAAAAATTGTCACTTAATCCTGTTATGTTATCGTGTGCCATCGTGCTGCCGGTGGGAAATGGAGGACACGTATAGACATCGCTTGCATCGTTTCCTCTGTTAGAAAGTGGAGGAATAAATGAGATAAATGAAAATGAGTGACTGATATTTGAATGGTACAGGAAACGACTGAATGAGCGCCAGTAGGATGCTCTCAGGCCAGCTGTACCTGGGTAGGCAGCCCGTTGAGTGAGTGAGGGGTAGTGTGTTTATGTAAAGTGCTTAGAGCTTGGTCTGTGACCAAGCATGGGCGCTATATAAATACCCAATACATATACAACAAATAGTAGCAGTAGCAGTAGAAGTAGTGGTAGTAATAGTGGTAGGAATAGTAGTAGTGATAGTAGTAGTAGTAGTGGTAGTAATAGTGGTAGTAGTGGTGGTGGTAGTAGTAGTAGTTGTTGTAGAAGTAGTTATAGAGATATTAGTAGATGTGCAACCACCATCGTAAACCACCAACATGCCCACCATTTGTTGCCAACATCATCGTCATATTATCTGATCATGTTAACAATAACTGTGTTGCTTTCATCATCATCATCATCGTCATCACCCCCAACCCCCTTTCCAAACATCCGATTCTAAAATATCATTATGGTCATAATCAGTTCCTGCCCCCCCGCCACCCCTTATTTCTGTCTTATGAAAACCGTTATCGTCACCATCTTAACCCTTCTCCCCTGTCCTCACCCCGTCCCTTCCTCCTTCACCTCCGTTCCCTACCACCCCACCCTTCCCCCTCCACTCCCCTATTACCCCTAACCCTACCTCGTCCTTCAAGGCATCAGAAAAAAAAAAAAAGACTGATAGAAAGGAACGAAAACATCGGTTTCAGTTCCCATGCTGCGAACCGGTTTCAGTTCCCATGCTGCGAACCGGTTTCAGTTACCATGCTGCAGACCGGTTTCTGTTCCTATGATGCGAACCGGTTTCAGTTCCCATGCTGGGAAACCGGTTTCAGTTCCTATGCTGTGAACCAGTTTCCAGTTCCCGCGAATGCTGTGAACCGGTTTTCAGTTCCTATGCTGCCAAGCGATTTCAGTTCCAATGCTGCGAAACCGGTTTCAGTTCCAATGCTGCGCGGCGTGCAGCAGCCCCAAAGACTTTCCAGGACAGCCCCTGGTACCGGCAGAGAGAGGCCAGAAGGAGAGGTGCCCAGACACATGCTGCCAGCTGTCGGACCGGGGACAGGTTCTTCAGGGACAAGATGCTCTTCCTCCAGGACGAACAAACTGCCCCCTGAAAAGGGCCGGCACCGACAATCCACACACCACCACGGTCACTACAAACCAGATGGCGAGTGAGGGAAGGGGGGGGGGGGGGGGGGGGGGGGGGGGGGGGGGGGGGGGTAGGGGGGGGGTAGGGGGCGGATAGTTGGAAGGAAAAGTGGACGTGTTTTGGGATGCTGGAGTGTTGTTAGGGATGAATGATTTTGAAAAGAGGGGGAGGACGAGGAGGGAGGAGGGGGGGAGGAAGAGAAGAAAGAAGGAGGAGGAGGATTAGGAGGAGGAGAAGGAGAAGAAGAAGAAAGAAGAAGAAGAAAGAAAGAGAAGGAGAGGAAAAAGGAGGAGGAGAAGAAGGAGAAGATGGACGAGGAGGAGAGAAGGAGAAGAAGAAGGAGGAGGAGGAGGAAGAAGAAGAAGAAGGAGGAGGAGGGGATGAGGAGGAAGAAGAAGAAGAAGAAGAAGAAAACACAACAACAAACAACAAACAACAACAACACACAACAACAAAACAAAACAACAACAACAACAACAACAACAAAACACAAACCAGAGCTAGAGGAACAATAACAAAAAAGAATATTGTTGTTTGTGCCTGCGCGCGCGCCGGCGCGCGTGCGCGTGTGTGTGTGTGTGTGTGGGAGAGAGAGGAGGAGGAGAGAGAGAGATGAGGAGAGAGAGAGATGAGAGAGGAGAGCGAGACAGGACAGACGAGACAGACAGACAAACAGACACACAACACGACAAGAGCACAGACACACAGGACACACAGATACACAGACAGACAGTGTAGGCATGTGCACAAACACGTGCGTGTGGATTCTTCGTGTTCTCACCGTGTCTTTGACTTTGAATGTTGATTATGCATGATGACTTTTTTTAAAATGCATTTTCTATTCATCGATTTCTGTTCAATTCCTCACCCCTTGGTAATTGTTAAAATGGCTTTGAAGTGTGTGACCTATACACGTGCACACATTCACCCAAGCACCGCTAGCTACTGCTTTGGAGAGTTTTCAAAGGGAGCAGACTGCAGGCAGAAAATGGAAAGAAATTCTGAAAGGAACTGAAAGCAAACCCGCTGGTTAACATGGACAAACAAATTACAGCACAAAAACAAAACGCTTCGACGTCTTCGCTCTTCTTCAGGCAAGTTATACAACATGTTCTGGACAATGAAAAATCAAAGAACCAGAAGATAAGTGAATGCTCGTTCTTCGTTGGCAGTGAATAGATGGTATAGGCACAGACACTGGCA
>JADBJO010022189.1:5000-20000 GCA_016801955.1 Conus betulinus | reverse complement strand
GCCCCATGCTTGGTCACAGACCAAGCTCTAAGCACTTTACAATAAACACACTACCTCACTCACTCAAACGGGCTGCCTACCCAGGTACAGCTGGCCTGAGAGCATCCTACTGGCGCTCATTCAGTCGTTTCCTGTACCATTCAAATATCAGTCACTCATTTTCATTTATCTCATTTATTCCTCCACTTTCTCACATAAAATGCAAGCGATGTCTATACGTGTCCTCCATTTCCACCAGAGCACGATGGCACACGATAACAGTAAGTGACAATTTTTGTGGCTTGGTAAGAAATACCAGGCGGCTATCTTCAATCTACATCAATTTTGCCATAAATTTTTACATACTACTACTACTACTACTACTACTGCTGCTGCTGCTGCTGCTGCTTCTACTGCTACTGCTATACTACTACTACTACAACAGCTACTACAACTACCTCTACTACTAGTATTACCACCACCACTGCTACTACTACTACTACCACTACCTCTACTACTTCTACTACTACTGCTGCTACTATGTCTACTGCTACTACTATTACTACCTGTACCGTTACTGCTACTACCACTACTGCTACTACCACCGAATGAAGAATGAATGAATGAATGAATGAATGAATGAATTCATCAGAAGGCCATTGGCCCATTCTGATGGGTTCCCAATCACAATACAGTTACACACGGTAATCACACACAGTGTAAATACATATCTACCAGTACAATGCAAAGTATTAGAAGGAATATCTAGTTAATAATGACAGCACAATGACAAGCTTGGCATCGTTACAATGTTACGTGATGTAAATAAAGGGCACAACCTGAACGTACATGGATACATGTAATTTTTTTCTTTTCTTTCTTTTTTTTTTTTTTTTTTGGGGGGGGGGGGGGGGGGGAGGGGGGAAATTCTTTTCTAAAATCACTGTAATCTGGACACATAAGGACAAAATGGATCTTATCTTCCTGAGAGAGACAGACAGACAGACAGATTGACAGAGACAGACAGACGGACGGACACACATACATTCAGACAGACACATAGACAGACAGACAAACACACAACATCCCCACCCACCCACCCACTTTCTCCCCTTCCTCCACCTCCCTCGGTTCGTGTCGGTCTCTGGGCAAAGGTCAAACTAAAGCCAAAGAACGCTCTTCAGAAAAGATGTCATGAAACTGTATGATCAAATGAGAGTTGTCACCACGCGCACGTGCTAAGACAAGTATGAATCTCAGCATGGAGATCTGTGTATAATTCGATGACATCCCCCCCCCCCCCCCCCCCCCCCCCCTTTCTTTATTTTTTTTTTTTTTTTGGGGGGGGGAGGATGTTAGATGTGATTTAAAGAATTATCTCCAGACTGCAAAGCGTATTTTGAATGCAATAAAATGAGGTTTACCTCTCTGGAACATAGTCATTTATAGAGAATGGATTGTATAAGCGTGCGTGCACTCACACACACACGTGCACGCGCACACGCAATCACACACACACACACACACACACACACACACGCGCGCGCGCGCGCGCGCGCACACACACACACACACACACACACACACACACACACACACACACACACAAAAGCAAGCAAGTAAGCAAGCGCACATACGCACTCACATGCAACACACACACACACACACACACACACACACACACACACAACACGCGCGTGCGCGCGTGCATACACACACACGCACACACGCACAAGCAAGCAAGCGCACACACGCACTCACATGCACACACACACACACACACACACACACACACACACACACACACACACACACACACACACTATTTACATACATGAAGGGGTAAATTACACACTGTGCCCTAATCCTATTCCATCAGATATTTCCACAATTCATTCTTGTGCTGTGACAGTGCAGTTTGATAAGATTCTACTAACCATCTTATCAGTGTATTTACCAAAAGGTCCAGATGATAACAACACTGAATGGATCCGTATGCTTCAGGCAGATAAAGGCAAAAAAGTGTAATTACAGGAGATTTTAATGCACATGCCCCTTTTTGGGAGAAGAGAACTGTGACCATATCACAAGCAATCGTTTGATAGAGAATGTTGTAGATTCATCATTTTACCTATTAAATGATGGTCGAGTTACAAGAATCCCTGATAATCCTAATCATAGAGCAACGGCAATTGATTTAACTCTGGTTTCGCCCTGATCTAGCTCCCATTTGTGAGTGGAACACACTGGCTCATTGCTTAAATAGTGATCACATTCCGATTATAACAAGTTTTGAAATTACAAGCACAAGAATTACAGATTTAACTGAGATAAAGTTCCAAAGTACAATTATAAATTTGCTAATTGGGATAAATTTTCAGCAAGTATGTCCACGTTTTATGTTGAGGATATGCACGAAAAAAATATAAACGATCTTTATTTTACATTTACCAATGCAGTCTTAGAGGCTGCAAATGACTCTATACCCATGCTTAAAACAAAGAAATCACATAAATACTCTGGAAATATCTGGTGGAATGACGACTGTGAAAAGGCAAATAGCGAAAAATGGGAGAAATTTAAAATATACATAAAAAATTCTACCCCAAAACCATCAAGAGGCAAACAAGGCAAAAAAAATAAATCAAACAGAGTGACGCCCAGGCCAAGAGACAATACTGGTCTTTTTTGTATTAATGAAATCTACAGTCATAAAGATATGCAAAAAGTCTGGGAAAAAAATGAAAACCCATGAAGAACGGAATTAATTTACCACAATGTCCCATAAGATTGGAGAACTCAGATCTACCCACTAATAATGAAAAAAGCAGAAGCATTTGCAGAGATGTTTGCCAGTTATAGTAGAAATGCAGGTCTATCAACTGAAAGTAAAGAGTATAGACAAAGTGAAGAGCAAAGTAAAAAACAAAATCAAATCATGATGATAATGAGTTCACAAGGAAGAGCTATGTAAACTCTGAAATAACACTTGAGGAAGTAAAAAGAAAGTATTTTACATTTGAGTAAAGCAAAAACATCTGTTGGATTAGATGGAAATATCTTATGAAATGTTTAAAACACTTACCTTACAATGTTATTGAATTTTTACATATATTCATACAAAGAGATGTTGGGTAAAGGGGAAATGCCTTCTGTTTGGAAGCGATCAATTGTTATTCCTATACATAAGCAGGGAAAGCCTAAAGCAGATAGAAACAGCTATCGACCCATCTCGTTAACATCACACGTTTGCAAACTTATGGAGAAAAAATATAAAAAAGATTAGTCCATTTTTGCGAAAAAACAGTGCATTATACCCCTAAATCAAGCAGGCTTTCGGAAAGGCCGATCAACTACAGAACATCTAGTGAAACTAACAACACAAATCAAACAGCAGTTCGCGAGGCGGAAAAATATCCTTGCAACCTTTTTTGACGTTAAGAAAGCTTATGACCAAAGTATGGCACTACAAATTATTGCAAAAGCTTAAGGAAAACAATATTAATGGTAATATGTATAACTACATTACAAATTTCCTTCACATCGTTTCATACAAGTAAGAGTAGGAAACACGTACTCGAACCCCAGAGAACTTCAGATGGGATTACCTCAAGGTTCAGTTATTTCTCCTGTTTTATTTAATATACTCATAGCCGATCTCCCAAAGAGATTGTCAAAACGACTCAGTTTTAGTCCAGTACGCTGACGATATATGCATGTGGATGAAGGTAACAATGAAACGCAATACACCCACTAGAGCATTAAACTATACAAAAAAAAGTTTACCAAAAGAAATTAGATAAAATCACTAGTTTTATGAACGAAAATGGTTTGTCACTATCTTTTAGAAAAAACAAACATGGTCCTTTTTAACTCAGGTTATAACCCAGAAAAAATGCCTATATTCAGCATTAATGGAATTGCCCTTAAATTTGTGCAAAGTGTTAAGTTTCTAGGTGTTTATCTGTCATCAAAACTTACCTGGAATCAACATATAAATCATATACTTGATAAAGCACGAAAAGCATTAAATTTTCTCAAAATTATTAGTAAACAACGTTGGGGTCAAGACACTAAAGCACTTTTATGTCTTGCAAACTCACTTGTTTCGATCTCGTTTAATATATGCCCAAGAAGTTTTCTTTAATGCACACCCAAGCACCTATTATCCAAACTTCAAAGCATTTAAAACTGGCACTTGGGGTTCCAATACATGCTTCCAATCTAGGATCCTATAAAGAAGCGGGTGTTCTTCCTCTAGACGACAATAGGAAAAAATCTTGCGCTAAATTTATAGTAAAGTCTTTTGCTTTTGATACATTTTGTAAGGAAGAAATTAGATTAGACTCCGCGAAAGATTTTGCTAAAAGAGCTAAAACAATACACTCTTTACAATCAATCAATTCCTACGCCACTGATATAATCAATTCTAAAGAATTAAAAACACAAAGAAATAGCAACTAAGCCACCTGTTTCACCAGTAGCACCCTGGGAGCATATTAAACCTGCTTTTGATATTGACGATACGAATTTAAAACAAAAATCAATCTCCAAATGTCTTGAAAAATTTAGTAAACATAAGCATTGAAAACAAGTATACTGACTATATCAAGATTTACACAGATGGGTCTGTAATAGAAAATGGCAGTGCAGGATCAGCATTTTTTATTCCTTCCTTGAAAACATTAAAACGTTATAATATTGGTAAGCATTATTCCATTTTCACTGCTGAATTAATGGCCATTTTAATGGCGTTACATCATATTAAAGAGTTACCTTTAAATGCATGCAAAATATTATTTTGTGTGGATTCAAAATCAGTATTATATGCTATCAAAGGTCAAAATACCAAGACACGGGTTGAAAATGACACACGAAAAATCAAGCACTTAATACATCACTTAGCAAGCAAAGATATCAGTGTTACTTTTTATTGGATTCCATCTCACTGTGGAATTCTCTCTAATGAACAGGTAGATCACGCTGCCAAGAGTGCAGCACGCAATGCTGCAGGGACAATTAAACTTAATGTTAAGCTAGATCTACATGAATATTATAAATACTTTGACAAGTTAGCAAAGGATAATTTTGTTGACAAGTTGAAGACCTCAGATATACAATATTCACATAATTGTGTAAAAGTTTGTGATACACTGCATTCGGATATGATAATTAAGAGTTTAAGTCAAATTAAATCCAGATCAATTACGTCTTTGATGTTTAAAATTCGTCTAAATGCTCTCAAAACAAAATTTTGTAAAGATATTATTTGTGTTTGTGGGAGTCAAAATTTCTACGAATCATCTGCTTCTGCACTGTCCTGCCATCAAAGCTCAAATGCTCAAAAATGGAGGCACTGCGCTCAAACATCGAAATCCGATAACATTACAGAAAATAGTTAATGACCTTGATCTTCTTAAGCTGTTTTCAGAAACTTTGCATTCTAGTTCTGTTGGTATTTTTCTTTGATCGTTGTTGATAATGTTGAGATTATTTGTGTTTGTAGAATCTAAAATTTAAGAATGGCATTGATGTTACATTTACTCAAAACACACACACACACACACACACACACACACACACACACACACACACACACACACACACACACAAGGGGGGGTTAGGGGAGAGAGGGGGCACAAGGGGAGTTAGGGAGAGAGAGAGAGAGAGAGAGAGAGAGAGAGAGAGAGAGAGAGAGAGAGAGAGAGAGAGAGAGAGAGAGAGAGAGAGAGAGAGAAAGGGGACAGACAAACAGACAGGCAGAAAGACTGACCGACTGACATACAAACAGACTTAGCAGTAAGGGGACAGACAAACAGATAGGCAGAAAGACTGACTGACATACAGACAGACGCAGCAGTGGTCTCTACGGGCGGGCGAGAGGGAGAGAATGGTTAGGTGGGCGGGGTGGGGGTGGGGACTACGATGCTCTGAAAAGGTGCTCCATATGAATAGTGGAGAGATTAAAAGGAACGATGTGGATTAACAAACGATGTGGATTAACAAACGATGTGGATTAACAAACGATGTGGATTAACACACACTTACGTAAATCTGAATTAAATCGAAAGCTCGTGAAAACTGGTTTTGCGAGGTGAGGTTGCCCTCGTACTTCTCCTTCACCGCCTCCTCCAGACCTCTCCGGAGGGATTTTTTGATCTGGTGCCAGACATGATTCAGGCTTAGAACATAACGGTCAACGTTCCACTGTCTGATGGTGCCCATGGAGGCTGTGAACTGGTGTTGAATTCATTGTGTCTACAAACACGCGCGCGCGCGCGTGCAAGCACACACACACACACACACACACACACACACACACACACACACACACACACACACCGCACGCACGCACGCACGCACGCACGCACGCACGCACGCACACACACACACACACACACACACACACACACACACACACACACACACACATACACACACACACACACACACACACACACACACACACACGACGGAGAGACAGAGAGACAGACGGACAGATAGACAGATTGAGACAGAGACAGCAAGAGATAAAGGAGGGAGTACAGAAGAGGGGGGAGGGGGGGGGGGGGGGGACATACAATGACGGTGATTCTTTATTTTATAACGGTAACAGTTTTGGCTTACTTAGATATTTTTCACACTTTACCGTTACTATTCTACAAAGCTGGTACTAAATGATGCAACGTATGTATCAAACCATGATGATACAAACAAATAAATTCAAACCAAACAGACGTCAACATAAGTTAAGGACCACACTGCAGAATGCCTTAGGTGCTTTCAAAATCAAATATCAAATAAAGGTTAGTAATTGCCAAGGTTTCTGAACGCGACAGTCGTCAGGCCCTTCTCAATAAATACTGCCAAGCATGCAACAGCTGCACTAACTCCCCTTGAGCGTGCAAAAAAAAAGTGCTCTTGTTTGGCAAAACAAGCTGTTTGTCAGCAATCCGTGCACACTGACTCGAACTGTCTACAGGTGAAAATCCTGATGCACGTGACAGCATGAAGGTATGGGGAGTGCGTTGTGCTCACCACAATGGCCATAAAAGCCGTCGAATACCCGTTCTGAAGCACAACACCAACATGCCAGCGAGACGAAAGTTGAGAAATTTCGATCATGCCCGAGCTATCGCCCCGCTGCAGGACGGAGTAGGCGTCCGAGAGGTGGCCAGAAGGCTGCAAGTGTCACACTCGGTCATTATCCGCCTGAGACAGCGCCATCAAACCACAGGCACCGTCCAGGAACGGCCACGCCCTGGGCGCGTCCCAAAAAACCACACAACGTGAGGACCGGTACCTCTGCAGACAGGCCCTTCGGGAGAGGACAACCACCGCCAATGCCTTGAGTCAGCAACTGCGTGCTTCCACCAACACAGCAGTAAGCGGGCAGACCACTCGGCGTCGCCTACATGCCGCCGCCTTGCGTTCCAGGCGTCCGGTGAAGAAGCCCATGCTGACTGCAGGTCACAGGGCACGCCGACTTGCTTGGTGCCAGGACCATTTGAGGTGGACTTGTGCTCATTGGGGCCATGTCCTGTTCACCGACGAATCGCGCTTCATGGTGGGCCCCAAAGACGGCCGCATCAGGGTGTGGCGGCGCCCACACAGGAGCAGCTGCAAGATGATGCTATCCAGGAGGCGGCTGCTTTTGGAGGTGGCTCCATTATGGTTTGGGGAGGCATCAGCCGACACTACAGGACTCCTCTCTACCATGTGGAGGGCATGCTCAATGGGCAGCGCTACCTGCAGGAGATCTTTACAGCCTCTGGTCACAGCGACCCTCCAGCAGATCGGACCCCAAGCTGTCCTCCAGGATGACAACGCCACACCACACAGCTGCAGGGCTGTCAACACTTTCATTCAGGAAGCTGGGATCACCAGGATGGCACGGCCTGCGAACAGCCCAGATCTCAATCCAATCGAGAACATCTCTGGGAGAGAGAACTTGGCCGGCGAGTCCATGCAAACCGCTCACGTCCAGCTAATCGGGAACAGCTGCTGCAGGTCCTGCGACAGGAGTGGGAAAACATCCCCCAGGCCGTCATCGCAAACACCATCAACTCCATGAGGCAGCGCTGTCTTGCTCGTGTTGCTGCGCGGGGTGGACACATCCGTTTTTCAACAGATTAAAGAAACATGTTTGTGGATTTTCTTTTCCCAGACTGGGTCTCTTTACATTGTTTTATCATTGCAAAAAACATTACGCAATCAAAATGAAATTGCTTTAATTTGATTCACAAGGGTTGCAATTAAATATCTGTACACATGAAACATTTTTGGGTTTCGCGCGTGTTGCATTTGTCAGACAGATTGCAAGTGGTCCTTAACTTATGTTGAAGTCTGTAGCAATAACTACCACCACTAAGAAGCAAGTACTGACAACGTCAGTGAAAATAAGCAAATGAGCACAGACAGACAGACAGACAGACAGACAGAGAAAGAGAGCAATGTCTACAAAGTCACTGCATTCCAAAGGCTGGAGCCAAATACTCAGAACAAACGATGGCTCAGCGCTTTCAGATGGTGTAAAGAACTAAATCGTCATGCCTGGGAGAACGTTTGGAGGTGCCCATAACAGAGCTGTTCCGATCATTCCACTGCAGTTGACTGATCCTTCAGACACGCTCCCATCATTTCTGGCAGCCTGATATGGCCCTTTGTGGTCGGCTGGGCTATAAACAACATCACCTTACCTTACCTTACCTTACCTTACCTTACCTTACCTTACCTTACCTTACCTTACCTTACTTACCTTACCTTACCTTACCTTACTTACCTTACCTCGTCTCTGGAAAGCTTACAGAAGAGGAGGTTCAGAAAGCTAACAGAATCTCCAAGAACAGCATGTCACGTGGTACAGACGCCACACGTGCTGAACATTATGGTAAGATCTGAATGGCAGCCCATTCAGCATGAGATGTACAGAAATTGCGACAGGTATGGGATTCAGGGAATGCTGCAGAGGATATGCACATTGTTGTGTTCTTTCTTCATAGAAAAGCAGCTTCAGTGACTGTGATAAATGAAGAAAAGTGACACTTACGTCAGTACCATGAATGATGCTCTTTCAAATGATACTAAACTCAGTGTGTAATCTAAAACTCACTAAGAAGCAGTCGACATTTAAATGAATTTGTGCAGAATAAATCGGCGATATGTGGTACAACACAAATAGGTTCCATGGCCACCAGGAGTCGGCTTTATTGATTTTGGCAAAGCCTTTAAGAGGATTGGCGTACCCACTCCGGGGACGATCCTCATCTCCCATAGCATACCAGTCAAATTTTGATGGTTTGTTTGTTGTCGTAAAAGGATCTACATCTCGAGCTGATGTGCATGAACAGATGCTGGCTACATTAGCTGATTTAAAGTCCTGACAGCTGTGAGTCAAGGAGGCGTGCTTTCTCTTTTCCTGCTTGATGTTGCATTTGAGTGGGAGTTGCAACTGACGATAAAAGACCGTTATATTGCCTGATGTGGTGGCAGTCGTCAGTCGGATGTTGAGTGAGCAAGAAACATTGTGACGACGGCGTCGAGTACCTCAATGTTTGGTCATTTAATCGATGAGAACACACGTGGAGTTGACCCCTGCTTAGGGAAAGCATAAGAACATAGGCATCCCTCAATCCTCCGCACGAATCTTCGTGACAAAGCAGAAGACCAACAATGTTAAGTTTACACATATAGGTTGCTCCATCCCCCATGAGAGCAACGTGGATCATAAACTTTGCCGACTTTGAAAGCGTCAAAAGTCTTCAGTCAAAGGCCAAAAGTTTAACAAGTTGGTCAAGTTGGCCTCTGGTTAAAACTCCACTTCCACAGCTTCAGTGTACTCAGAGATTATACAGGTACACAGAGTACTCTAACATTATACACGTATACAAAATAAGAACCAGTGCGCTCGCACCTGCACGCATCCACTTTTTGTCGTCAGCTGTGACAGGAACACAATGGTCGGATGAAAGCTTGGATTACGTCGCGAAGACATGCGAATGCTGGAGGGTGGTGGGGTTTCTGTCTTAAGTCAAACCCGGCTTTACATGGGTGACTGCCGGAGGTTGTGGCTTGGGTTAAAGCGTGCGTTCATTGGTGAGTGGTGGAATTTACGTCTTCGGTCAAATCATGCATAGGCTGGTGAGTGGTGGATTTTATGTCTTCGGTCAAACCATGCATAGATTGGTGAGTGGTGGAATTTACGTCTTCGGTCAAATCATGCATAGGTTGGTGAGTGGTGGGATTTACGTCTTCGTCAAGCCATGCATAGGTTGATGTGTGGTGGAATCTACATCTTTCGTCAAACCATGCATAGGTTGGTGTGTGGTAGAATTAACCACATAAGTTAATCCTTCTCGTGAACTGATAAATCGTCAGATTTACTTCCTAAGTTATGAGACGCTCACACACACACACACACACACACACACACACACACACACACACACACACACACACACACACACACAAGCGGCGTGCGAGCAAACGCGCACACGCAAACGTACGCACACACACACACATGTGTGTACCCACACGCGCACACACACACAAACACACGCGCCTGCTTGCGCGCGCATAAACACACACACACACACACACACACACACACACAACACACACACACACACACACACATACACACACACTCATGCTCAGTCATATCACAAACACATAAACACATAACTCACACACACACACATGTATATACACACATACCCGGTCCCCTATTATCATCCTGACCCATACCCCCCGCCCCCCCCCCCCCCCCCCCCCACACACACACACACACACACACTCACACCACGAGCGCTATTTTACAAACTTGACCAGGTTTCACTCGCTCCCCGACTTCAGCTCAGTCATGTCCCAGTGTGATCCCTCCCGTCTCCTCGCCAGGCACCACACATCACACTCATCTTCACTTGAATCATGCCAGACACACACATCACACTCACCTTCACTTGAACTATACCAGGCACACCACTCACCACACTCACCTTCACTTGAACTATGCTAGGCACACCACACACCACACTCACCTTCACTTGAACTATGCCAGGCACCACACATCACACTCACCTTCACTTGAATCATGCCAGGAACACCACACACCACACTCACTTTCACTTGAATCATGCCAGGCACACCACACACCACACTCCTTCACTTGAATCATGCCAGGCACACCATACACCACACTCATCTTCACTTGAATCATGCCAGACACACCATACACCACACTCACCCTTCACTTGAATCATGCCAGGCACACCATACACCACACTCATCTTCACTTGAATCATGCCAGACACACCATACACTACACTCACCTTCACTTGAATCATGCCAGACACACCATACACCACACACTCACCTTCACTTGAATCATGCCAGGCACACCATACACCACATTCATCTTCACTTGAATCATACCAGACACACCACACTCACGTTCACTTGAATCATGCCAGACACACACACCACACTCACCTTCACTTGAATCATGCCAGACACAACACACTCACCTTCACTTGAATCATGCCAGACACAACACACTCACCTTCACTTGAATCATGCCAGACACAACACACTCACCTTCACCACAATGATACCAGGCACACCCACCACACTCACCTTCACTTGAATCATGCCAGACACACCACACGCACCTTCACCACAATGATACCAGGCACACCACCACACTCACCTTCACTTGAATCATGCCAGACACACCACACGCACCTTCACCACAATGATACCAGGCACACCCACCACACTCACCTTCACTTGAATCATGCCAGGCACACACCACACGCACCTTCACCACAATGATACCAGGCACACCCACCACACTCACCTTCACTTGAATCATGCCAGACACACCACACGCACCTTCACCACAATGATACCAGGCACACACACCACACTCACCTTCACTTGAATCATGCCAGGCACACAACACGCACCTTCACCACAATGATACCAGGCACACCCACCACACTCACCTTCACTTGAATCATGCCAGGCACAACACACTCACCTTCACCACAATGATACCAGGCACACCCACCACACTCACCTTCACTTGAATCATGCCAGGCACAACACACTCACCTTCCACACAATGATACCAGGCACACCCACCACACTCACCTTCACTCGAATCATGCCAGGCACAACGCACTCACCTTCACCACAATGATACCAGGCACACCCACACACACTCACCTTCACTTGAATCATGCCAGGCACAACACACTCACCTTCACCACAATGATACCAGGCACACCCACCACACTCACCTTCACTTGAATCATGCCAGACACACCACACGCACCTTCACCACAATCATGCCAGACACACCACACACCACACACCACACTCACCTTCACTTGAATCATGCCAGACACACCACACACCACACTCACCTTCACTTGAATCATGCCAGACACACCACACACCACACACTCACCTTCACTTGAATCATGCCAGACACACCACACACACCACGCGCACCTTCACTTGAATCATGCCTCTGTCCAGGGTGAGGAAGCCACTGTCCAGGTCCTCCAGTGCTGCCCGCATCTCAGAGCTGATGTGAATGTGCAGCGCTGTCCACACACACACACACACACACACACACACACACACACACACACACACGTGCACATAAATGCAGGCACATACGCACACACACGTTGACGCACGCAAAGAATAACAATTACAATAATGATGATAATAAAGATAATGAGAATAATGATAATAATAACAAGAACAACAGCAATAGAAACAATAATAGTAAGAATAATATTGATAATAATAACAACAACAATAATAATAATAATAATGGTAACAATAATAATAATGGTAATAACAATAATAATGATACGAATAACAAAAATGACAATCTTCCTCTTTTTTTTTTTTTTTTTTTTTTTTTTTTTTTTTTTTATGTTAACGCAAAGTTTACAACAAACTAGCTCTCAAGATGCAACCTCGCCATCCCCATCCCCATTCTCCCCTCCTCCCGCTTTCTCCAACAAGAGGACACCTCCTCCCATCCCCATTTGCCCCCCGCCCCCCCCACCCCACCCCCCACCTGCTCTCCCTCTAGATACTCACACTTTGGTTTCATAACAACACAACTTGTCCCGTCTTTAATAACGGAAAAGCACGCTATTGTCTGTCATGAGGACAGAAGGCTATCAGGTCAAAGTCCTCACTGCAGAAATTGGAGCTAGGGGGTTTGTAGGGACGTCTGCATACAGCCTCATGAAACAGCTCTCAATTGCAGGGAGGAAAAAAACCAGAGAGCCCTAAAAGCAATGGCAGAAGCGGCAGAGAGGTGTTCAAGCTGGATCTGGTCAAGGAGGAACAAAAGTGAACTTCATAAGGTTTAACTTTCCCTACAAATATCAGGTGCCCCAGTGGCTCAGTGGTTAGAGTGCGAGACATTAAGTGGACAATACTTAAAATGAGCATGTCCAGAGGGTCATGGGTTCGAATCCCAGCCATGATTCGTCCCAAGATGGAAAAAAGGGGCAGCAGCCGGACGGCCGAGTTTGCCGCCACCCTTGGGGTCCGGCTGTAGCTGCGTAGCTGCCCAGCGCTGAAGAAGAAGAAGAAGAATATCCCACCTTTCCCCATCTCCCCTCTCCCTTCCCCTGGGCTCCCGAACACCCCCTCCCTTCTCCCCCCGCTTCCCTTCCCTTCCGCCGTCTACTCCCTCCTCTTCCCCTCCAGCCTTCTCCCTCCCCCCTGCCCCCGCACCCCCGCCGTCGTCTTCTTCCTCCGTTCCACCTTCACCTGTCTGTCTCATCCTGCGCCCCCCCCCCCCCCCCCCCCCCCGCCCATCCTCCTCCTCCCTCCCGCAGACGTGATTCTTTGCCTTAGACCTGCTTCAAATTTCTTTTTTCTTTTCAATAAACTCTGCGCTACTTCTGCCTTCACTACTTTTTTTTTGTTTCTTTTTTCTGTTTTTTTTTTTTCTTTCCTTTCTTTTGTTTTGTAAAGATGGTCTTTTATTTTGTTTCATTTTTTTTTTGCTCTCTCTCTCTCTCTCTCTCTCTCTCTCTCTCTCTCCTCTCTCTCTCCACCCCCCCCCCCCCCCCCCCCCCCCCCTCCTTTTTCCGACGGCACTTGCTCACCAAGCAGTTCAGTGTGTTCTATCTATTGATGGACATTTGTATGCTAAGTTTAAGGTTTTGGCGTATGGTAAGTACTGTCTGGTTTTACTTCGGTCCTACTGTTCGGTGCATGGACACCTTCCTCCCGTTTGTATGTGACAAATGCAATATCAAATTTCTCGAAGAAAAGAAAATGCTAAACGAAAACGATTAAAAGAAAAAAAAAAGAACTTAAGGAAAGTATCGGAACCTGGAACGTTGATAACCAGACCAACGTTCTCCGAATTGGGCTATTCTGGCTGACAGAAAGTTGAGGTTTTTTTTTCTGTTTTGTTTTTTGAATTTATATGAACATCAGCAGTGTTGCGTATCTAGATTCGAATCAAATGCTGACATGGATTCGCTTAGCTATATGTTCGCATGAAAATGCAGCTTTCTGGAACAGAAGTGAGTCATTTCTGATGTGCCCAGCATTCACGCTAAGGAGTCCATTATGCCAAACCTGAAGATCAGACCAAAAAAAAATCAAAATATGTACAAGACTGCACTGGACACACAGACACAGGCACACAGACACACAGACACACACACACACACACACACACACACACACACACACACAGACAGACGCGCTTCACATCTCAAATTATCCCCCTTCCATCCATCCTCATCTTTCCCGATAGACGACAGTGCTTTACCTATCAAATTATCCCCCTTCCATCCATCCTCATCTTTCCCGATAGACGACAGTGCTTTACCTATCAAATGATCCCCCTTCCCCATCCTCATCTTTCCCGGTGGACGACAGTGCTTTACCTATCAAATGATCCCCTTCCACCGCCCTCACTTTTCCCGGTAGACGACAGTGCTTTACCTATCAAATGATCCCCCTTCC
>JADBJO010022188.1:22500-28319 GCA_016801955.1 Conus betulinus | reverse complement strand
AGTTTGGCAGCAAATTTTTCTTCTCCCACACTTTCGTTTTGATTCCCGTTACACCCTGGCGGGCGTTTGGGGTGATGTTGGTCTTGTTTTTTTTGTAACCCTGAGGTGAGATCCACACAGAAATTATGGGACTGGGGGGTGGCTATATGTGACACAAGAGAACAGCACAATTAGTCGGTTCTCCCTGAGGGTCCGTATCCAGGGGACGAAAGGCGTACGGGACGAAAAAGCGTAGGAGCAGGCAAACAATAAATTTGCTTTCGAGAGGGTCACGAGTGTTCCCTTCAGCAGATAGTGAAGGGTATCTCATATTTATTTTTAATATTATTCCGCCAACTGCTGAGTTTATCTTACATTTTTGCGTCTAAAAGGTCAAATTTTTCGCCACGTCATTATCCTATATACCTATAATATATACTATATATATAGATATTGTTTTGTTCGTTAACAAATGTCATCTATTTAGGGAACGGCAATATCACCGAATAAAAGGCGCCGTAGAACCTGGTCTCCTAGACAGGAATCCTAATGTCATACCTACTGGCGAAGTGGACTGGTTATGAGACATGTCCCCTTGTCTTTGGAAATCCTTTCCTACAACCCTCTTTAATCTTCAAACTTACTACCACGTCGTACAGCTTGAGAAGGGTGAATATTACTCTGTTGGGATGTGCAACTGCAGACGGTCGCGAGTTTATAGGTTTTGGTGCACAACATTGCTAGTTGTTCAAAGCCATGTGTTAAGGGTTTCAGATTATCTAAGGGAAGCACGATTGTCGTTTTGCTGTAGTTGTTCTTTCAAGTGATGTTATCTTGCTTTGGTGGTGCAATGTGTTGTGCTATTGCTGCTGCTGTTTGTTGTTCTTGCTGTTGTTGTTATGTTGTGTATATAGTTTGGGTTTTCTTTCTGTGTAAACAATATCACATGTACATAGTCTAGATAAATAATCGTTGTCTGCAATCGTGCTTGCCGCCCCTGCATTAGCTCGCACGACTCTGTGTGGTGTGTTGTGTGTGTGTGTGTGTGTGTGGTTTGTGAATGTTGTCTATTTCATTTAAAGTAAATTCCACTATAAACATATTCTCGTGCTACATGTTCACCAACATATCATCCAAAATGTCAATGTTCAAATGTCATTACTACATCATCATCTGCAGCAACTCCTCCTCCTCCTCCTCCTCCTACTACTACGACGACGACCAGACGACCACGACGGACGACCACGACGAAGGACCACGACCACGACGACACCGACAACGACGACCACGACGACGACAACGACGACCACGACGACGACCTCTACTACTAATACTAGTATTTCTGCTACCTCCATGCTGCTACAACTACTGCTAGTAATATTGCTGCTGCTACTACTACTACTGCTGTTGGTGCTGCTGCTGCTGCTGCTACTATACTACTACTACTACACCAACAAAAGAAAAGCAAACAGCAGCACATCAACAACATCGTATGTACTTTTTAGATACTGATATAACACTGCAGCAAAATGATCCTGAAATACGCAATCAGCTGTGTCTTCCTTTTCTTGAAAGAATCAACAACAACAGCAACAGCAACAACAACAACCCAACAACAACAACAAACAACAACAAAACTAAGTATTTTCATGGTTGTTTCCAGGTATGGACCAGTTATGCGGTTTATATGACCAATAACAACGTGCTCGGATTTTAGGGGTTCCACGTTGTGTGTAAGAAGTGATAATCACCATAATTGCCAGTGAGAGATGTTTCTGTATCCTACAGCCTCTCCGCTCACAGACTGTTAGTCTGCCTTGCCACCACCACCAGCCATCATTGTGGTGGTGAACGTTGGTGGTGGTTGGACCTGTACTTCCTCGTCACTTCACGATACCGCCTTGGTCTGTGCCTATGACCCCATCACAAAACTCCAGCTTGTGGACTTTCATTGCGGGTCAGTTTTACCTGAAGAATCAGAAAACCATTGATATTCTTGAGCCTTTGTATACGGTGCTGGCATTCCATCATGATGTCCATTGTGGTGGGGTGGTGGTGGTGACAACAACAGTGACTTTAATCAAACTCCGTCAGGCAGCAGCGTGGAGGGCTGGCACCTCCTCCAGTAGCAGTGTGTCAGCACGAGAAGTGGCACTGACCATGATGTGGGTCTACAACTCCATCTTCTTTGTTATCTGCGTGTGTCCTGTTGTGTCATGTTCAGGTTAGGGAAACGTGTTCATGTGTTGTTGACTTTTCGAACAATTTCCTAAGTCACTGTGGAAATGAGATAACTTCTTGTTTTTATGCAACGATGTATTTAATCATTTATTGATTTGTATTTCTTCATTATGTATCGATTGATCCATATTTTTGTTCATTTCTTTATCTATGTAATTCTTCATTTACTTTTTTTATCTCTTAGACTTTTGTTCTACAGTTCAAGACCGTTTACAGTAATGGGTTCGGTATTAGCTGCATTCAAATCTTACACATAGATACAGACACACAAACTGGCACACGCACACACACAGACAACACAGACACACACAGCACACACAGACACACACAGACACACACACACACACACACACACAACACACGAGTTTTTTATCTCCAGTATTGCGCTTTCTTCTTTCTCCTCACTGGCAGGGTTTTAGAAGGTATGGGAGAGTAAATGCATATCGAATAAATTGTGTTGTATATCAGAGGAAACATTCATGTGTCTGTTGCACTTCTAAGTATGGTTCTCTTTTTGCAATAATTCAACTGGCTGTCACTGGAGAGAAAAAAAAACTAATAATAAGGCGTCGGGTGGGGAGTGGGAGCTGGGGTGGAATAGGGGGGAGGGTGGGGGTTGGGGGGGGTAGGAGATTTAAATGGGGTGCAGCAGAAACCTGGATTTATGGCATAAGATGTTTAGGAGGAATATCTAATGTGATTAACAGTACCATTATACAGTATTATGTAAAGAACATTGTAACATATTTTTGGTAATGTAACTAAGAAGTGATTAATATGGAATTTAACAATAAGAAATCATCGAGATTGCTAGTGTCTACGGATGGCTCCATTAACCAGCAATGAAAATGGTATGCTAGATAGCACATCACCAAGATATACTCTTACTATGGGAATATCGACTCCATGATTAATCCTATACAATTCTGACAGTAAGATTTAGGTTTGCTGGCACTTATTTCGATTTTGGATATTACATCTATATACACTACATGATCATTAGATATAGGTCAGAACATAAGACTTGGAATATAGACTGCAGATAAAACTTTGACAGGGAATGATATCATCTGCTCCATTATCAGTTACATAAAAATCTGAACAAAAGATGAAGAGCAAGTCTGCAGATAGTCCTTTGACGAGGCTTGGTGGGCAGTACGTAGTCTACAGTCAATTAAAATAAAAGTCTGAAAGAAAGACTTAGAATATAAAATCAGCGGGCAGTCCTCTGTATAGATTTTGAAAATAAACTGAAGTACCCCAAAATATCTACCTCAAGTATACTGCTCATGTAAATTGTGTGGGCAATGGGAATTCGACTAATATAATTATTACTTATCGTGTTTAGTCCTTTGTCTCTCCCTTTTTTGATAGTCAGTCTGCTTGACTATCTTACAGAAATGTGTCCAAGTAGGAAGACTTGCTGGCGAACATAGAGACAAAATGAAACACAAAATTACTGTGGCACCAAATGAAGAAAGAAACACTACGCATTTTGACCTTTTTGGTCTTCCCTAGGCAAGACAAATAACATTTAAGGCCATGAAAAGAACCCCAATAACGGGGAACGCCTTTGCCTCATGAAGTTTCAGCAAACCCTCAAAGTGTCAATGGCACAGATGTATTCCAGTTTCACGGCAGCCCATTATCTGATAGCAAATACTTCATTGTCCACAAGCTGACAACCATCAGAAATACCATCAGCAAAAATATAAGGAACTTTGTTTCCAAGCACAACATTCCATTCAAAGGCACCTTACACAAAGGACCTTGGTTTGGTCTAGACCTCTTGCCCAGTTTGCCAATGACTGTTTCGTCAACATTATTACATCTTCTCACGAATACCCCAGTTCAATGGAGTCGTGGAAACGCCGTGTTCTGAGAGTTAATTCATGCCTAGTCTAGTTACAATCTGACAGCTCAAACTCTCACCTTGGCCTCAAACATTTGAAGTTCTAAATGGAATGGAGGCACGCGGCAATATTCCAAACAAAACGACAGAACCCCAGCCCAAAACACAGCAAAGAAGAGCTACTGTATGGTCAGTTACCCCGGATGGCATACTACGACAGCCGTTGGGACTTAGTACATTATTCGGTGTATTCGTGTCTATGCCACAGAAGAAGAAGAAGAAAGAGAAGAAGAAGAAGAAGAAGAAGAAGAAAGAAGAAGAAGATACGAAACGAAAAGAACATTACTGGTGTTTTGAGATAAGTCTGTCAAATGCCTCCTGTGCGCGTAGAACAACAACAGTTTCAAACGCTGGGCAGTTTTAGACAAGCAGCAGTGTTGTGTATTGTCCAGATGTTACAACACTGCTGTTGTCCATGTATGAGATTTGAAGCACCCTACTACTCTCTCTCTCTCTCTCTCTCTCTCTCTCTCTCTCTCTCTCTCTCTCTCTCTCTCTCTTTGTGTCTGTCTGTCTGTCTCTCTGTCTCCCTGTCTCTGCCTCTGTCGTCTATGTCTCTCTCTCTGTCTCTGTCTCTGTCTCTCTCTCTCTCTCTCTCTCTCTTCTATCTCTCTCTCTCTCTGTGTGTGTGTGGTGTGTGTGTGTGTGTGTGTGTGTGTGTGTGTGTGTGCGCGTACACGTCTATCTGTCCGTCAGTCTGTCTGTCTGACTGTCTGTTCGTCTGCCTGAGAGAGAGAGAGAGGAGAGAGAGAGAGAGAGAGAGAGAGAGAGAGAGAGAGAGAGGAGAGAGAGAGAGAGAGAGCAGTGTGGTGCGCTTGTTGATTCTGTAACTGATGCGTGCGAAGAAACTGCGGTGCTCTTTTTACTCCTCATGATTACGTTTGATATGTTTTGAGGCTGTAGTTAATATGTCTACATGGTGATGTAATGCTTACAATGTAAGTGTAGTGTATCTGTAATGGTACATGTATTTGGCACTTTGACTAACGCGTGCACATGGTGACGTTGATGGTGACATTACAACCGATGTGTGCGTAAGGCAGTGTCGTTGCGTTCACATTAACTGATGTGTTGATATATTTTGTTTCGGCCGTGTAACTGAGGTTAGACAACGTGTTGTTATTGCATCTATACTGAAGTATACGTGACTAAGGTAATATTGCAGACATGTGATTGTTGGGTGAACTGAGTATTGTTGTTGTCGTCGTCGTCGTCGTCGTCGTCGTCGTCGTCTTCGTCGTTGTCGTCGTCGTCGTAGTTGTTCTTTTTGTTGTGTTGTTGTTGTTGTTGTTGTGTGTTATGTTGCAGTTTTGTTGTTATGGCCATTATTAACGCTGTAATGCATAGGTAGAGCGGTGATACTGGTGTTGGGACATCAATAGGTGATGTATATTGTGTTGTTTTTGTTTACTCTGTAATTGATGTGTACGGATTTGTTTCAGAGTGGTGATGTTATCGGTGCCAGAGATGAATGCTGGACGGCGACAGCACAATCTATTCTTTACCTTCATCTGGTTGACGGACATGACGTCCTACATCAACGCCACCTTCAACATCGCCATCTACTACAGCATGGGGTCCCGCTACAGACAGACCTTCTGGCAGCTGATGGGCAGGAGACAGAAGACAGACTGCCACCAGTAGTAGCAGATGATCGCAAATACTGGAACGTGTATGGGGTTTTTGT
>JADBJO010022188.1:0-17500 GCA_016801955.1 Conus betulinus | reverse complement strand
CTTTTTGTTTTTTTGGATGTTCTTGGCAATTTAAAGGTCCCGACCAAGAGTACCATACTGAAGGGGGGGGGGGGGGGGGGGGGGGGGGAGGTGGGGGGGGGGGGGCTAGAAGAGCTTTGCCTGCTTTCGTTTTGATCCAAGAAAGCCCACCTTTAGTTTAACCTGAGAAAACCAGGAGTCTTGCTGGATGTATCAATAGCAGTGGTGCTATGCCATCCTAGTAAGAACGCTTTTAGACCCTAAGCACATTTATCGGCATCCTACCTGCAAATTTCAGTTGGTTTACTTAACTGCATTTGATGTTGTGTTCTGCTATCTGCCCTGCATCGTTTTTGGTCTGTTTTGTATTGTATAGCATTGCATTATGTTAATGTATTGTGCTGCATTGTGCTATGCTATTTTTCCCCCATGATGTTGCATTGTCTTATCCAGTGCTATCTCTGGGTGTCAGATTTTCCAGGAAGAAAAACAAACAAACAAACAAACAAACAAAACCTTTTTCTGTCTCCTTAGGGAGACGTGCAATCGTTCATCTGATGGCTTAGTGTGATAGATTGAAGTGAGCTGACCTCTAAAGGTACATAACAAATGCAAGCTGTCATTAACCACAGGGACACTGCTAAAAGTAGAGTCAGGGAAGGATGTGATCACTCGGAAACATGTGACCATTACTGACTACAGTAGCTGCTTAATTGTGAAGCCTCCATGAGCGCGGCTTCCCTTTGGGAGCGTGCGAAAATGTCCGTCTGAAAAAAAAAGATGCCAACACAGAACCCCACCAAGGGCATGGACGTCGAGAGGAAATTAAAACTGAGGTCATCATGTCACCAGAGTATGAAAGGACACATACTTTTACACTTTTTTCCCCTATGAGACTGATCGATGAGAATGTGGGTGATGAAATGTTTGTAACGATGCCCATTCCGGTCTGATGCTGCATGACAGTACCGCACTGTCCGCGTACTTTTATGGTATATCCAAGCATGATCCAGGGCTTGGAGATGCGCACACCTGATGCGTCGGTTTGAACATTTGAGCAACGCACTAAGAAGCGCATTCATTAAGTGGCTGACATTCGACTGTGTGATCAAAGTCTTCCCAGTTGAACACATTTCAAACTCAAATCAATGTAGGATCTGATCGTGGCGGGGAACACACACACACACACACACACACACACACACACACACACACACACCAATGGCTCTGATGGCAATCGAACCCCTGACGTTCCAGCCGAGAGTCTGTATTACTAAACACTTCAGCACTACGGTTGGTAGGACATGTTCAGCTGTAAAGCACCATACTCTATTCTGTGAGCTGCTCTGTAGCTGCACACTGCCCAGGTGGGTACTACAAAGGCGGCCACAGCACGTGCAGTGGCAAAGTGGGTGCTGCTAGGGGGCTAAGCGACGGTAATGTATCCATCATTCACTGTGACTCACCACTGTCACTGCCCAAGTGGTTATCACTCGACGTGCAGTCGCCTCTGCGCTAAGTGATCTCATCCTTCTCATCGCATAGTCACAGTGCAGTTCACAACTCGTAACAAACACGGTCACAGCTGTGTACTCAATATAGTCCACAAGCATGAAACTAGAGATATCTAACTGTTAGAATGTCAGTATTTGATGATGAACGTTTTGCTGTAATTTACTGTAACAGGGGGTGGAGTGTGGCGTACATAGACTAATCAGCACAATGATAATTTCATACCCGCACCTTCTCATTGTTATTCTCATTATTTTAGAGAGAAAAACCCAATGCCTATGATATTATGTCTGCATAGTGTGTGCAGTGTAAGAAATGTACACTGTGACAATGTACCAACATGCGAATTTGTTAGAAACATATAATGTGGTCATGCACCTACATTTACATAATTATGTTCCAGGGAGGAGCTCTGGATCGTATGTTTTCATCATTTTTCCTCCTCTACTCATGATTCTATTTATCAGCAGATATTTCGTGCTAACCAGTATTGACAGTCAAACTGTTTTACACAGTCTTGTGTCGTTTACCGACAAACTATGTTCCCTTGTATATCATCACCTACAACAACACCTATTCCAACACATCTGGACAATTAAGGCTCGCATGCAATAACTAAGTCTCCAATGAAGGAACAAACAGATTTCAGACACTACGTATTTGGTTCTGTGTTCTTGAATATTAATTGTTCTGCCTGAAGAAGACCTGACAGTTCAAACGTAAAGTGCCTGTTCTATACTTTGTTCCTAGAACTCCATTTTCGCTTTTGTGATTCAATTTCCAATAGCAGTCATCTTATTATGAGCCTCCTCGACAATGCAATATTCGTTCCGATTTGATTCCATAGGAGTGTGGATGGGGGAGGGAATGGATTTGATGGCTGTTAGGGTTGGTGGGTGTGAACGTCTGCCAAGAATGAAGCAAGGAACAATCATTGCTTGAAGAATGCAGAATTTCACTTTAGTATAGAGTGCTCTCTTTTTCTTTCAGCATATTAAAAAAGTACTTCAGTGCACAGATAAGAAACCATGATCGGTACGTTACATCCATCCTACAATGCGCACTGGAAATGAAGCTATTCAAACCTTGTTTGGTATAGGTCAGGGGATTTTCTACAAATGGCATTTGGCGCTTGACAGCTGATGGGTCTGTAGGTAAGAAGATCCGCAAACCTTCCAGGTGAGACTCTACTCAGGTTATCCTTTTCAGAAACACGTGCTCTGCTCAGCTGCGTGTTCCGAGACACAATGGGTCGTATTTATATGTAGGTCAATCCCAGGGGAAGCGCGCACGCGCGCGCGCGCGCACACACCACATACACACACACACACACACACACACACACACACACACACACACACACACACACACACACACACACACACACACACACACACACGCGCGCGCGCGCGCGCGCGCGCGTGCACAGGCACGTACAAACACTCATTTACACATGCACGGACACGTGCATTCAAACAGAGAGAGAGAGAGAGAGAGAGAGAGAGAGAGAGAGAGAGAGAGAGAGAGAGAGAGAGAGAGAGAGAGAGAGAGAGAGAGAGATGTTTTAAAGTGTGGAGGGGATAGAAGGATATGAAAGGGATGTTTGATACAATTCTCATCATTAATAAAGCCAACAGTAAAATCATTAAATTACATCTGTCCATAAGAACACAAGTCACATTCGTGCTAATGTACATAAGCGGTAGAATCTGAATAGCAATTTAAGCCTCTTGAATGACACTGACAATGATATTCATAGCATAAATCAAAGAACAATCCAAACACACAGTAACTGCAAAGAATGTCGGGGATATCTGAAGAATCCACGTCAACAATACAAGAAAACATCACAGATGTGCTCCTCAACATCACTCAGATCAGAGACCCATCCCAATGTGTGGTACTCAAGTTTGAAGGCGTCACACCCTGGGACAACCCGGACAGTCTTGTCAGTGCTGACATCGAAGACCTTGTGCAACGGTTGAGAAACACAGTGATCCTCCCTATCTTGTTTCTGATTGGCGGGCCTGCCAACGTCATCAACATGGCGGTGTTTTTATAAACACGGGCTGAAGAAGAGGATCAACGTGTGTCTGTTCTCTCTGTCTCTGGCTGATCTGCTTCACCTTAGCTTCAATATGCTGCTGTATGGTGAACAGATACCATTGCAGTTCACCACAAAAGAGGAGTAAGTTTTTATGTATGTATATATGTATGTATGTATGTATGTTTGTATGAATGTATGTAAGTATGTGCAATCATTCTCTCTCTCTCTCTCTCTCTCTCTCTCTCTCTCTCTCTCTCTCTCTCTCTCGAGAAGAGAGAGAGAGAGAGAGAGAGAGAGAGAGAGAGAGAGGTGGGTGGGGGAGGTGGGGGGGGGGGGGGTGCTCCTGAGGTACACGAAGTTGAGTGACACGTTTTTTCTGACCTCTGTGCATTTGTTCTGTTTTCTCCTAGTTGTATGCAGTGTTGTGTCTTGACAGTAGGCAGTGACCGTTGTGAGGGAGTATGCCGTCTGCCTCGCTGTCATTCAGGTATGTGTGCGGCATATTTGCTCGTATATTCGCGAGTTTTATGTTGAAGCGGATGAAATATAAAGCCGCCATGAGAATGGCGGTGTTGGTGTTGAGGTCGCGAATGGACGGTGTCACTTTAGGATTGTTACTGTCTCTATTGTGCTACGGACATTTGCTCCAACGCTGTGGAGACGTGGAACTGAATCCAGGGCCTTCCTCTGTTAAGCTTGACAGTAAGCGGCAAACTCGTCTAGAAAGTGCCGAGAGCACGCGCAGAGAAAGTGGCCATGGACCGGTTCTGCTCCTGCTGCCTCAGCGTCTCTGGCCGATCCCCACACTGAAGGATGTTATGGCCGTTTTGAACAATTTAACATGCAAATTGATGGACTGAGTGAGGACCTACAAGACGTGAAAATCATGTGTGCAAATCTCCAAGATGAAATGACTGGTGGAAAGCAAGAAATGTCTGCCTTAAAGGCAAGATAATGACAGTCTGAAGGAAGAAAACATTAGACTAACTGACAAGATGGAATCTTTGGACAGGAAGGTAGACGACCTGGAAGGGAGGTCGAAAGAGGAATAACATCATTATCCATGGTATTCCTCGTACAGACAATGAGTCCTGGCAACAATGTGAAGCGTTGGTACAGGATATGATTACAGATAAACTGGAACTTTTCGGATGACATTCTTTTCGACCGAGTACATCGCCTGAACTCAAAGTCGAACTCGCCAAAAGTAGCAAGATGCACATTTCTTTAAAGATAAAGATAAGATTTTGCGTGCGAAACAAAAACTAAAAGGAACTGAGTTATTTGTTGGCGAAGACTTTTCCTTCCGAGTTAGGGAGATCAGAAGAAAGTTCGTCCCTCACCTGAAGTCCGCCAGATCACAGGGCATGAAAGTGTCCATGGTGTATGACCACCTGGTGATCAACAGCAAAAGGTTCGGTCTGGATGGCAGTGACAATCTGATTGAAATGAATATAGGATTCAGGCCGGTTCGATGGGTGGAAATTGTACTGTTATCAGAACAAGAGGGAGGCTAAATGTAAGACATCACCGCACAGAGTGCCTGTTTCAAATCCACGTGGGGTCACTTTTGCTGTGGCAGTGAACGATGCTGACGTAAAGGAGACAGGCGAGGAAAATCCCGTGCAGGTTGTCACTGCCATCCGTGTGGACGAAAAACGTGTTAGCACACACCGTCACACAGTCAGCCAGTGTGTTAAATGTGGATTCTGTTTTTGAATGCAATGTTTTGAGTGAAGCCTCTTCGATCACACATAGTGATGTAACGTTATCCGACGTGAAATTTGATCCACCGGAAGCCATGCGAAGTGATTTAAAGAGAAAGGAAGTTTTAGAGAAGAAAGGTGCGATCGTGAGGGATGAGTGTGGTGGTGAGAGTATGCATGCTGACGAAAGAAACAACAGGTTGAGTGAGTGTAGCAGTGAAAATGAAAAAAAAAAAAAATGGCGATGACTGTGTATTTTGGAATGGGATGATCAATGGTGATGATCATGTATATAAGAAAAGTGATAGTAATTATGTGATGCCGAATGAAAATCCCACTGTGGCTGGCACTATGTGTCTGATTACCAATGTGTCAAACAGCAATGGAGACTCTGTGTCATCGTCTATTTCAACGGCCGAAACTAATTTAATGACTGTGACTGATCCTAAGACTGAAACTGATTCTACGATTACGATTGTAACAGAACATGGTGGTGATTGTGTGACAATGAACACATTTGTAAATAGTGTATCATTTCTTCATGGAACATATGTGGATTATTTCAAAAACTGGATGACAGAGACTTTATCCAGTTTATTTCTTCGTTTGGCTTTGTTTGTTTGGTGGAAAAGTTTGCTGAGGCGTTTCAGTCAAACCCTTTTCAAGACTATGAATTATGTGTAAAACCAGCTGTAAATTTACAAGACAGGGATGGGCCTCGGGAGGATTAGTGTGTATGGTTCGTAAAAGTCTTGTCCCGTATGTGCACCAGGTGGATTGTGACAGTCTGTATACAATGTTATTTAGATTTGATAAAGAATTATTTTGCTCTGATAAGCCTGGTCTTACTTGTGTGTACATATGTCCCTCCAGAAAATGCACCTTTCTACACACTGCATGGCTTTGATAATGGCATTGAAATGTTGGAAGCATGTATTGTAAACAAGCTGTTACCCTTCGATGATGCTGAGATACTCGTATGTGGTGACATGAATGCAAAAACTGCGAATATTTCTCCAGGTAATGTAAATGATCGTGATCTTTATACTAATTTCTAGACTGCAGACAGCAAATACAACAGATGTTCTCAAGACAAGATATTAAATGTATATGGGAAAAAGCTTCTTAGTATGTGCACTGTGCTAAGATTGACAATTATAAATGGAGTACGTAATGGCAGTCTCTAGGTTGTTTCACATACATTTCGGTTGTGGGGAGTAGTGTGAATGATTATTTTCTCTAGTGTCTACAGATTTTTTGAACTAATGTGTAAAAAGATGACTCTAAATGTGATGGAAAGGTTTGATTCTGATCATTTACCCCTGGTATTGTGCATTGAAATGCAAAATGAACAGTCACATACCAGTTTTGCCCCTAATGTAAATGTTAACCAGTTTATTGTTAAATATTGCTGGAATCAAGATTACAGTCAGCAGTTTTCTTTGTGCATGAATTCATCAAATGTTCTAGAAAAGTTAAATGCCGCTGAAAATCGTATTTCTGTGGATGTTAATGAAGCTCTGAACTTGTTGAATAGAACTATCAAAGACCAAGCTGAAACAATGAGGAAAGTTGTGCCTATAATTAAGAAAATTATACAGAATTGGTTTGATCGAAAATGCAGAGTAGAAAAACGTAAACTGCGTAGATTATTCAGAATGTTTCTGAAAATAATGAATAATGAGGATAGAATATTGTCTGTATAGCGAGAAGGGAATACAAACATTTAAATGAAAGGAAACAGAAAGAGCATAATGATCTCCTACTGAACGATCTTCAGCAATTATTTTGGAAATTATTTTGAAAAACTATTCACGAGATTTCTAAAAAAGAAACTACAACCTGCAAATAATATTCCGATGCAAGACTGGTTCTTACATTTTAAAAATCTTTTGGATAAGGACGATGATGAGTCCACTGAGACTGACAATGCAATACATAATGAAGAAACAACTTATGACAGACCAAAATCCTGAGGGGAAATAGTAACAGCTATTAAGAAATTAAAGAATGGTAAAAACTGCAGGACCTGATGGCCTCATTGGGGAATTTTTTTTAAAGCAGTCTTGTGCGACTGTTCTAAGGTTTTTAGTTAAATTGATTAATTATCTTTTTGACACTGGGTTTATCCAGAAGACTGGAAAGAATCTATAATTTTACCTCTGTTTAAGAAGGGGAGAAACATGATGTAAATAACTATAGAGGTATTTCGTTGTACCAAATTAAGTTTCACCTTTGGATGTCAAGATCTAGCAAATAGAGCAAAGAGAGCAGCCACAGTTATACTTCGTATTTTATACAAATTGAATAGTGGCGCATTTTCTGTTTTTTCGAAATTATTTGACTCTCAGGTGCAGCCAATTTTTACAGTATGGGGCAGAAATCTGGGCTTTTGAGAAAGGTGTTGTGATAGAGAATGTTCATTTATATGCTATGAAAAGATTTTTGAACGTAGACAATCGAACACCAAATGATGTAGTTTATGGCGAACTTGGAAGGCATGCGGTTTATATTAATTATTTTTAAAATGCATTAAGTATCGGTTGAAAATAACTAGAATGGAGGAAACCAAGATACCATTTAAAGCGTATACGACGTTACGGAATTTGGATTATAATGGCAAGAAGACATGGGCTACCACTGTTCGTCAGTGCTTAAATTCATGGCTTTGCATATGTTTGGGACAACCAGGGCGTTGAAAATATATCGGGATTTTTTTAAAATGTTTTAAACAAAGAATGATAGACTGCAGATGGCAAGACTGGCATGACCATATCAACAACAGTGACAGATTTGCACAATATAGACTGTTTAAAACGACGTATATGATTGAGCCATACATTAAAATGAAAATGGACAGGTATATTAAGAGTGCATTGACTAAGTTTAGATTTGGTATCTCTGACATAGCTTGCCATCGGTTTAGATACAGTGCTTTAAATGAAACTGGACTGATATGTCGGTTATGCTACCAGGCCAAGGAAGATGGAATACATTTTTTATTTCGCTGTCCTGCTCTCAATGATCTTCGAGTAAAATTCATTAAGTCAAAGTATTATTTTTGATCCTTGTAGTTTTAGAGTCAGCTTATTATTAGCAACAAGAAATGAGTGTGTGTCCACTTTGATCTTGCTAGGTACATATACGAAGCACAAAAGCGAATACGAGCGATGCATTCATAATAGTTTTGCATAGTATGTATGTGTAACTGCTTCTTTTTGTGAGAATTTCTTTTTTATTCGTGTATTATGGGTGTCACCCCTTCAGTATGGGCTATGGCCTAATCTGAATAAATCATTCATTCATTCATTCATTCATTCTCTCTCTCTCTCTCTCTCTCTCTCTCTCTCTCTCTCTCTCTCTCTCTCTCTCTCTCTCTCTCTCTCTCTCTCTCGATATTATGATGGTTCCCTCAGGCAGCTAGTGAAGGGTTTCTCATAATTATAACATATTCCCACATTTTCTTTTTTTTTTTTCTAAAAGTTCAAAACTTTGCCAAGTCAGTACTATAATGAATGAAGAATTGTTAGCCTGCACGTGTTTTTCCCCACTACTTAATTGTTCAGCATATATTGTTTGGTCTATCAGGGAGAGATTCCGTCTCTTAGGAGATGCAAGTAAAGGTTGTCCTGCACAATTCTTAGCCACTGACAATGCTTGAGTTATTGAACAGCAAAGCTGACCACTCAGACTCTTCCGTATCTTTTGATCTCCCTTGCATCCTTGAATGGATCCTAAAGCATAGGCTCAAAGATTGTCCCCCTACATTTTATACTGTTTGCATAATGCTTTTAGTTTTTCAGCAACTTTTTTCTTCTCCACACTTTCGTTTTGTTCCATTTTACTACCCTTGGCTGGCTGCTTTGGGGTGCTGTTGGATTCTTTTTTTAAACCCTTGGAGGTGAGATCACCACAGAATTATGGACTGTGGTGTGTCTCTATTTGACACCAAGAGCACAGGCACAATTAGTCGTGTCTCCCTGAGGAGTCCGATCCAGGGGACGAAAGGCGTACGGGGACGAATAGGCGTAGGAGCAGGCAATACAAATAAATTTGCTTTCGAGAGGGATCACGATGGTTCCCTCATGCAGCTAGTGAAGGGTATCTCATATTTTTAATATATTCCGCTCATTTGGTTTATCTTCATTTTTTCTTCTAAAAGTTCAAATTTTTGCCACGTCATTATCATATATGACAAGAATGATATATATATATATATATATATATATATATATATATTTTTTTTTTCCTTAACAATGTCTATTTTAGGAACGGACATATCACACGAATAAAAGGCGCCGGTAGGAACTGGTCTCCTAGACAGGAATCCGCAATGCTATGCACTACTGCGAAGTGACTGGTGTGAGACATGTACCCTGTCTTTGGAAATCCTTTCCTACACCCTCTTTATCTTTCAACTACTATCCACTCGTACAGCTTGAGAAGGGTGAATATACTCTGTGGGGATGTGCAATGCAGACGGCGGCAGTTTATACAGGTTTGGTGCACAACATTGCTAGTTTGTTCAAAGCCATGTGTTAATGGTTTCAGATATCATAAGGAAGCACGATTGTCGTTGCTGTAGTTGGTTCTTCAAGTGATGTTATTGCTGTTGGTGGTGCAATTGTTGTTGCTATTGCTGCTGCTGTTGTTGTTCTTCTTGCTGTTGTTGTTATTGTTGTGTATATAGTTTGTGTTTTTCTTTCTGTGTAAACAATATCACATGTACATAGTCTAGATAACTAATCGTGTCTGCAATCGTGCTTGCCGCCCCTGCATTAGCTCGCACGACTCTGTGTGTGTGTGTGTGTGTGTGTGTGTGTGTGTGTGTGTGTGTGAAATGTTGTCTATTTCATTTAAATGTAAATTCCACTATAAACATATTCTCGTGCTACATGTTCACCAACATATCATCCAAACAATGTCAAATGTCATTACTACATCATCATCTGCAGCAACAACTCCTCCTCCTCCTCCTCCTCCTACTACTACTACTACGACGACGACGACGACGACGACCACGACGACGACCACTACCACTACACGACGACACCGACAACGACGACCACGACGACGACAACGACGACCACGACGACGACCTCTACTACTACTACTAGTATTTCTGCTACCTCTGCTGCTACAACTACTGCTAGTAATATTGCTGCTGCTACTACTACTGCTGTTGGTGCTGCTGCTGCTGCTGCTGCTACTACTACTACTACTACTACACCAACAAAGAAAAGCAACAGCAGCATCAACAACATCGTATTGTACTTTTTAGATACTGATATAACACTGCAGCAAATTGATCCCTGAAATACGCAATCAGCTGTGTCTTCCTTTTCTTGAAAGAATCAAACAACAACAGCAACAGCAACAACAACAACAACAACAACAACAACAGCAACAAAACTAAGTATTTCATGGTTGTTCCAGGTATGGACCAGTTATGCGGTTTATGACCAATAACAACGTGCTCGGATTTTATGGGTTCACGTTTGTGTCAGAAGTGATATCCACCATAATTGCCAGTGAGAGATGTTTCTGTATCCTACAGCCTCTCCGCTCCCAGACTGTTATGTCTGCCTCCACCACCACCACCGCCATCATTGTGGTGGTGAACGTGGTGGTGGTGGACTGTACTTCCTCGTCACTTCACGATACCGCCTGGTCTGTGCCTATGACCCCATCACAAACTCCAGCTTGTGGACTTTCATTGCGGTCAGTTTTACCTGAAGAATCAGAAAACCATTGATATTCTTGACGCCTTTGTATACGGTGCTGGCATTCCCATGATGTCCATTGTGGTGGTGGTGGTGACAACAACAGTGACTTTAATCAAACTCCGTCAGGCAGCAGCGTGGAGGGCTGGCACCTCCTCCAGTAGCAGTGTGTCAGCACGAGAAGTGGCACTGACCATGATGTTGGTCTACAACTCCATCTTCTTTGTTATCTGCGTGTGTCCTGTTGTCATGTTCAGGTTAGGGAAAGTGTTCATGTGTTGTTGACTTTTCGAACAATTTCCTAAGTCACTGTGGAAATGAGATAACTTCTTGTTTTTATGCAACGATGTATTTAATCATTTATTGATTTGTATTTCTTCATTTATGTATCGATTGATCCATTATTTTGTTCATTTCTTTATCTATGTAATTCTTCATTTACTTTTTTATCTCTTAGACTTTTTGTTTCTACAGTTCAAGACCGTTTACAGTAATGGGTTCGGTATTAGCTGCATTCAAATCTTACACATAGATACAGACACACAAACTGGCACACGCACACACACACACACACACACACACACACACACACACAGACACACACACACACACACACACACACACACACACACACACACACAGAGTTTTATCTCCAGTATTGCGCTTTCTTCTTTCTCCTCACTGGCAGGTTTTAGAAGGTATGGGAGAGTAAATGCATATCGAATAAATTGTGTTTATATCAGAGGAAACATTCATGTGTCTGGTGCACTTCTAAGTATGGTTCTCTTTTTGCAATAATTCAACCTGCTGTCACTGGGAGAAAAAAAATAATAATAAGGCGTCGGGTGGGGAGCTGGTGGAATAGGTGTGGAGGTGGGGGTTGGGGGGGGGGGGTAGGAGATTTAAATGGGGTGCAGCAGAAACCTGGATTTATGGCATAAGATGTTTAGGAGGAATATCTAATGTGATTAACAGTACCATTATACAGTATTATGTAAAGGACATTGTAACATATTTTTGGTAATGTAACTAAGAAGTGATTAATATGGAATTTAACAATAAGAAATCATCGAGATTGCTAGTGTCTACGGATGGCTCCATTAACCAGCAATGAAAATGGTATGCTAGATAGCAACATCACCAAGATACTCTTACTATGGGAATATCGACTCCATGATTAATCCTATACAATTCTGACAGTAAGATTTAGGTTTGCTGGCACTTATTTTCGATTTTGGATATTACATCTATATACACTACATGATCAATTAGATATAGGTCAGAACATAAGACTTGGAATAGACTGCAGATAAAACTTTGACAGGGAATGATATCATCTGCTCCATTATCAGTTACATAAAAATCTGAACAAAAGATGAAGAGCAAGTCTGCAGATAGTCCTTTGACGAGGCTTGGTGGCAGTACGTAGTCTACAGTCAATTAATAAAAGTCTGAAAGAAAGACTTAGAATATAAAATCAGCGTGCAGTCCTCTGTATAGATTTTGAAAATAAACTGAAGTACCCAAAATATCTACCTCAAAGTATACTGCTCATGTAAATTGTGGGGCAATGGGAATTCGACTAATATAATTATTACTTATCGTGTTTAGTCCTTTGTCTCTCCCTTTTTTGATAGTCAGTCTGCTTGACTATCTTACAGAAATGTGTCCAAGTAGGAAGACTTCTGGCGAACATAGAGACAAAATGAAAACAAAAATTACTGTGGCACCAAATGAAGAAAGAAACACTACGCATTTTGACCTTTTTGGTCTTCCCTAGGCAAGACAAATAACATTTAAGGCCATGAAAAGAACAACCAATAACGGGGAACGCCTTTGCCTCATGAAGTTTCAGCAAACCCTCAAAGTGTCAATGGCACAGATGTATTCCAGTTTCACGGCAGCCATTATCTGATAGCAAATACTTCATTGTCCACAAGCTGACAACCATCAGAAATACCATCAGCAAAATATAAGGAACTTTGTTTCCAAGCACAACATTCCATTCAAAGGCACCTTACACAAAGGACCTTGGTTTGGTCTAGACCTCTTTGCCCAGTTTGCCAATGACTGTTTCGTCAACATTATTACATCTTCTCACGAATACCCCAGTTCAATGGAGTCGTTGAACGCCGTGTTCTGAGAGTTAATTCATGCCTAGTCTAGTTACAATCTGACAGCTCAAACTCTCACCTTGGCCTCAACATTTGAAGTTATAAATGGAATGGAGGCACGCGGCAATATTCCAAACAAAACGACAGAACCCCAGCCCAAACACAGCAAAGAAGAGCTACTGTATGGTCAGTTACCCCGGATGGCATACTACGACAGCCGTTGGGACTTAGTACATTGCTATTCGTGTATTGCCACAGTGTCTACTCACAGAAGAAGAAGAAGAAGAAGAAGAAGAAGAAGAAAGAAGAAGAAGATACGAAAGAACATTACTGGTGTGTTTGAGATAAGTCTGTCAAATGCCTCCTGTGCGCGTAGAACAACAACAGTTTCAAACGCTGGGCAGTATTTAGACAAGCAGCAGTGTTGTGTATTGTCCAGATGTTACAACACTGCTGTTGTCCATGTATGAGATTTGAAGCACCCTACTCTCTCTCTCTCTCTCTCTCTCTCTCTCTCTCTCTCTCTCTCTCTCTCTCTCTCTCTCTTGTTTGTGTCTGTCTGTCTGTCTCTCTCTGTCTCCCTGTCTCTGTCCTCTGTCTGTCTGTCTCTCTCTCTCTCTCTGTCTCTGTCTCTCTCTCTCTCTCTCTCTCTCTCTCTCTCTCTCTCTCTCTCGTCTGTGTGTGTGTGTGTGTGTGTGTGTGTGTGTGTGTGTGTGTGTGTGCGCGTACACGTCTATCTGTCCGTCAGTCTGTCTGTCTGACTGTCTGTTCGTCTGCCTGAGAGAGAGAGAGAGAGAGAGAGAGAGAGAGAGAGAGAGAGAGGAGAGAGAGAGAGAGAGAGAGAGAGCAGCGTGTGGTGCGCTTGTTGATTCTGTAACTGATGCGTGCGAAGAAACTGCGGTTGATCTTTTTACTCCTCATGATTACGTTTGATATGTTTTGAGGCTGTAGTTAATATGTCTACATGGTGATGTAATGCTTACAATGTAAGTGTAGTGTATCTGTAATGGTACATGTATTTGGCACTTTGACTAACGCGTGCACATGGTGACGTTGATGGTGACATTACAACCGATGTGTGCGTACGGCAGTGTCGTTGCGTTCACATTAACTGATGTTGTTGATATAATTTTTGTTTCGGCCGTGTGACTGAGGTTAGACAACGTGTTGTTATTGCATCTATACTGAAGTATACGTGGCTAAGGTAATATTGCAGACATGGATTGTTGGGTGAACTGAGTATTGTGTTGTTCGTCGTCGTCGTCGTCGTCGTCGTCGTCGTCGTCGTCGTTCGTCGTTGTCGTCGTCGTCGTAGTTGTTCTTTTTGTTGTTGTTGTTGTTGTTGTTGTTGTTGTTATGTTTGCAGTTTTGTTTGTTATGGCCATTATTAACGCGCTGTAATGCATAGGTAGAGCGGTGATGCTGGTGTTGGTGACATCAATAGGTGATGTATATTGTGTTGTTTTTGTTTACTCTGTAATTGATGTGTACGGATTTGTTTCAGAGTGGTGATGCTATCGGTGCCAGAGATGAATGCTGGACGGCGACAGCACAATCTATTCTTTACCTTCATCTGGTTGACGGACATGACGTCCTACATCAACGCCACCTTCAACATCGCCATCTACTACAGCATGGGGTCCCGCTACAGACAGACCTTCTGGCAGCTGATGGGCAGGAGACAGAAGACAGACTGCCACCAGTAGTAGCAGATGATCGCAATACTGGAACGTGTATGGGGTTTTGTGTTCTAACACGTGACTGGTACACGCGTAATGTTGTAATGGCGCATCTTGTCAGCATCTGACATTGTGTGGCAGATACATTGGGATACGTGATGCGCATGGAAGCTTATACCCTGCCCTCCTCCACTCATGTTTGAAGTGAAATATATAATGCTCCGTCAGAAACGTATAATTCCAGTCTGAAAACAGCCAGTTATACCATAATCATAATGACATTTAGGGAACTAAGAAATTCACTACCCAGAAACAAAAAACACTGGCCTGATCAGGCATTATACGATTTGCATGAATTTCATATATGTATCTGCTTTTGGCTTGAAACAGCTCACCGACAGACAAAAGACGTAAGACACCAACACTAAACGAGCAGACTGTAAAAGCAAATCTTATAGCCTACTGACTAAAGTGGCAGTGAACTTTCAGAGGTTCAACTTCTCTAGGGCAAGACAAGATGAAAGGTGGGCCAACTCCTCTCCTTCGTCGCCGCGCCAACCGCCACTATCATATATTACTCTTCATCTAGGCGCACTACAATATCTCTTCTTCTCTCCCCCTCCTCTCTGGGGAATAATTTACTAAACGATAATCAACTTTACCATCATACACAACAGGTTTGTTTTCTAAAAAAAATTCTATTCCTCCTCTCAAGTGGGAGTACAATCATTCCACAGATCCCTAGCTGGGACCAAATTTCATCTCATTATACATAGTAATTCACAAGTACATAGTTGACCGGTTTCGCCTCTTCACACTGGAACAATTTATACAGTTTCCAAAGAAGAATCAAAGATGGCTTAAAATACAGAGACAATATCAGAGTTCCGACCCAGGGGGGACAATCAAAAATCATAGTGGGCCAACATGACAAACGCTTTCAAAATTTTCTCACGACGGCTGCAGTCGTTGTCATCTTCAACTAGGTTCTCCAACTCTGGAAACAATTAGATGCTGCCACAGCACTGGAGACGAAATACTTATGCGACTGCCACTGTCGCATTTTCCCATCACTGGTGCTGCCACAGCTCCAGAAAGGGCTGAAACACGAATGAAGTCCGTGTAGTAATCTATTTCAAAATCTGAAAAATGATAAATTCTTTCCCCATTTTTCCCCCTTTTCTTAACTCTCACTCCCTTTTCTCTCCCCATTTGTCTATACCTCACCTGGTAATTGTAGATTACAGATGAATCTCCTTCTGCAGTTTCCAAACAACCTGTGTGGTCAGTGTCCCCAAGCCATCTTCCTATACTTTATTTTCCTTCCTGCACTCTTCCTGAGTACATATTCAGTGAGTACTCATCTACCTCTACGCATTACCAACCCTTGGCTACTTAACCAATGGACAACGTCCGTCCATTTTCCTAAGCGATTCCACCAATAATCACCTACATCTATAGCCACCAGCGACACTGATCACACTAGTCAGGCCACGTAAATTGTCCCTTTCTTTTACCTTTCCTTTTCCCTACCTAGGGAAATGCTTTATATCAAATAAGAGCATACGCGACGGAATGTCACATGTCGCCATGCGAGGCTACATCACATGACAATATCCGTGACGACTCACGGAATGTTGGTGTTCAGCTGAATGTCTGGAAACTAAGTCAATACATGTATAACAGGGTACACTAGATTTTAAAGGCTTCACGCATGGCCTAGGGGTGCATTAGGCTTAGAGTATAACTGTCCTGTCGTAACAATCCTGTCCTTATATTTATTACTCGACGATACGTTGAAGACACAGCCTCCCCCACACCCATCGTTTTAAAAGTACTGACAAAAAGCATTAATGGCTTCAGAAATGTGACATTCACATATTCACTAGGCATGCAAAGCACAGCTAAACCCTGGACAGAGGCTGCCATCAGCGTACAACAAAAATTTAATGTACATAACAAACTGCAGCTAGCTAGCTAGCTAGCTAGATGGAGAAAAGTAATATATGTGGTGTGTGTGTGTGTGTGTGTTGTGTGTGTGTGTGGTGTGTGTGTGTTTGTGTTTGGTGTGCGTGCGTGCGTGCGTTCGCGCGCGCGCGCGTGCGTGCGTTGCGTGCGTGCGTGTGTTGTGTGTGTGTGTGTGGTGGTGTGGTGTGTGTGTGTGTGTGTGTGTGTGTGGTGTGTGTGTGTTTGAGAGAGAGAGAGAGAAACAGAGAAAGAGACATAGAAGAGAGAGAGAGGACAGAGATGAGACACAGAGAGAGAGACTGATAGCAGACGGACAGAGAGAGAGAGAGAGTTTGTGTGTGTTTTGTGTTGTATGTTGTGTGTGTGTGTTGTGTGTGTGTGTGAAGTGATAGAGACGAGAGCGAGAGAGAGAGAGTAGAGAGAGAAGAGAGAGAGACCGACAGACAGACAGACAGACAGACATACAGAGAGACAACAGAGAGAGGGAATAGAGAGAGAGACACAGAGAGAGACCCAAGAGAGAGAAGGAGAGAAGATGTTTGTGTGTGGGTGGTGTGGTTGTTTTATGTTGTGTGTGTGTGTGTGTGTGTGTGTGGTTTGTGTTGTGTGTGCCGTGCGTGCGCGCGCGCTTTGGGTTTGCGTATGCGTTTGCGTGCTGCGTGCATGCCTGCATGCTGTATGCGTCTGGTGTGTGTGTGTGTGTTGTTGTGTGTGTATGTGTGTGTTGTGTGTGTGTGTTGTGTGTGTGTGCTTTTGCAAAGCTATGTGTTGT
>JADBJO010022187.1:10000-28325 GCA_016801955.1 Conus betulinus | reverse complement strand
CTCCCCTCTTTTTTTTTTTTTTCTTCTTCGGGCCTGCATGCTGCCATGCAGCGCTTTTGTCTGACCTCACTGAAGCATCCCCCACGAGCTTTTAGAGCCTCAGGGCAAGCCATGAAACTTTAAAAAAAATAATAGATAGTTTACAGACCAAAACTCAATCGCAGTGGGTGCAGGGTAAGCACTCGACCAGGAGTCGCCTACGAACTTTCTCAGCAAACTTGCGGGGTGGGGTGGTTCGTTTTTTCTTGCTTCGGGGAATCGTGATTTGACGCATTAGGCTGATCGCACAGATGTTGTGTGGTCGTGGATTCAATTGTGATAGATGATTGTGTATTGGGGAATTTTCTTGTTGTTGTTGTTGTTGTGTCTTTATGGTTTTAGTGTCACGTGGACGGCAGTAGAACGTATCACAAATTCGATGTATTTCACTTCGTTTGACATTCTGACATTATAGTGCTAATCGCTTTTTTATATTTATTCGTTCTTCTTTCCACACACAACTACGCTCAAGCCACACACAACACACCCCACACACACACACACAAACCACAAGCACACAGGGCATACAGCACACGCCACCACAATACGGGGTGGGGGGTGGGACACCCTACACGTCACACACGGTACCAGGGACTCACAACCCACAAGTATTTACCCAGGGGAGAAACACTCCCACAACAGACACCCACACACACCACACACACACACTCCACACACCACACACACACTTTACTACCGCTCACACTCACCCTCTCGCTCTCACCTCTCACACACACCACACACACACCACACACACCGCACACAACATAACACACACACACACACACACGACACACCAACACACTACACACTCACACACTCACACGCCATACACCACACACCAAGCCACCACACACACATTACAAGCATACACACACAACACTTTTTTTCAAAACCTTGTGTTCAATAAGTGAAGGAGTGCTAGGAATTAAAAGTTGGGCATAAGGTTGGGAATGTCATGAAGCGATGAAGTACGTGATTGAATGTTTGTGGGGTTGGAGAGGTACTAGGATGTTCGGGGGGGGGTATTATCATCCTCCGATCATCACCCTGCATCCCTTCTTAGCCACCACACCCATCTCTGATTTTCTTGTGGGTTCTAATGGGCGCTGTCAGAACCAATCAGAGAATCTGATTCCATTTCTGCAATCATTTGAATGAAAATGAACCTTCTTAAAAAAAAACAGCACATCCTATATATACAGGCGCTAAAGCCAGAGTTTGATTGCCGCTGCCAGTAGGAAAGCATGTCACGCGAGCTGCCTTCTTTTTTGGGGCTTTGTGACCGCTGACCCTGTAGCCGACAGTGGGGCCCATCATGACAATGTTTCCTGGTTTCGTGACTGCAATCCATCAAGGCGGGCAGTTAGAAAATAAAGGAATAAACAAACACGTAAATAAATCAACACACCAAGTCAATCAAATCAATCAATCACAATGAATCGGGATAATCAAAAGTCAATTGACCAGGATAATCATACAAATACAACAAATACATACATAACAATCATACAGACATACACACATACGTACACCATATACATACAACATACAATAATAAACACATTAAATAAATCTGTTGATGGCAATTGGGGGAAATGATTTTTGTCTGTTGATTTACCTTCATTTATAACGACGACAATAAAACAATATTTTTCGGTTTCTTTTTCTTTTTTTTTTCTGTTTTCTTGGGTGTGGCGGAGTCTTTGTTTTGTTGTTGTTATTTGTTTTTTGGGGGGGAGGTCCTCATGTTTTTTTCTAACTATATGATTTAATTTGCTGCATTTTGATTTACCAGAAATGTGATATTTGCTTTGGGGGAAACTGCTAAGTGTGTCACATTTGAACAATTAAAAACATTACACACAACTGGGAAATATTCTTGGAGAAAAATACTGAGAATCGAGTGGATAGGAATGATTGATGCAGAAGCTCTATGACTCTCTCTCTCTCTCGCTCTCTACTCTCTCCTCTCTCTCCTCTCTCTCTCTCTCTCTCTCTCCTCTCTCCTCTCTCTACAAAGTTAGCTTTGCCTGGCAGCCACCCTTCAATCCGATGTCCTGTCTCGGTGGTCACCCCCCAACCTCTCTCCCGGGGGGGAGCTCTCGCGGGGGGGTCTCGTCGGGCTCTCACTCTCCCCATCTTAAGTTGGCTTTGCGGTGGCATCACTTCAATTCTCTGTCTGTTTGGCTTCTCTCTCCCTGTCTCCCTCTCGCGTCTCCTCTCTCTCTCTCCTCTCTCTCTCTCTCTCCGCTCCCTCCCTCTCTCACTCTCTCTCTCTCGTGTTCGAGAATAACAACACATAGGACATCATTTTTCTGTTGTCCGCGTTGGCGCTAAAATCAGGGATTCTTTTGAGCCCACTAATGTTTTCTCCCTCTTCATCAACGAATTATGCAGAGGAATTATCCAGAAGAAAAGTAAGAGTACCGAATCAAATTGTACATGAGCTATTGAAAGATGTTTTTACGCTTTTTTGCTGATGAGGTCTATCTCAGGTCTAGCACAGCCTTTAGTGAGCAAATCAGCTTAATGGATTGTAGGGCAGAAGCTGGCCGATTATATTTGAACGGTTAATTTTGAAAAAAAAAAACGCACCCCATCGTTTTCTGTAACGGTGGTCATCTATCTACGAAAGAAAAAACTGGTGTGTGGCATAGTACAACAATAGAAGTCGTTTAATTGCGTACAAGTACTTAGGAAATGCTATTTAACAACAAGACTAAGCTTAACAAATGCTTGGAATCTCTGTCGTGTCGGAAAGGAAAAAAAAAGATGTCATGGAATTCTACGGGGTCTACGCCATTGCGAAAGCTAAATTGCTTCTGATGCGTAGTTCCTTTTGGAAAACGTTTGGCTACCCAAATAGAAAAAATGCCGCACCCATGGTGCTGAGTATGGGGTTTTTCAAACAATGAACAAAGGGAAAAGGTACATTGGTTTGCTGTAAAAGCTGTTTTCTCTACACGTTCCTATCCAATAGTCAAACAACGTGTTATGTAGTTGAGACGAGCAGGTAAACCCTTGGTTGAAAGAACACTTTGTTACAAATGCGTAAGATTCGTGTTGAAGTTTTTGACGCTTCCTCCAACCAGACTTTGTAGACAAAGCATAATATGACACGATGCAGAGGGCAGAGATGGAGCATGGTAAAGAAAATTGGACGTATTGAGTGAAAAATCAGTTTTTATATTCGCAGAATGAGTTTGGGCATTGTGTGGATGTCCCAGAGAGTAGGCACATGGACAGAGCTTTATTTCAGAATTCAAAATAGTGGTGATTGCGTGTTACAAGGTAAGGCAGCACTGGCATACTGACATGTAAACAAAGGGGGTGGGGGGGGGGGGGGGGGGGTGGGGGGGGGGGGGGGGGTGGGGGGGGGGGGGGGGGGGGGCGGGGGGGGTTATAATGGCTCTAATCATTTTGTGTGAGAGGTGGGGGGGATATCTTCAGGCAGGATAGAAAAGAGATACCCTGACGTTGGTGATTAGTGGTGGGGGGGGGGGGGGGGGGGGGGGGGCTATAATTTTGAAATGGCAAGAAATACATTGATTTACCATTTGCGCATCATGCAAATTGAAAAACTTGAAACCTTGGATTTAATGCAAAGAAGAGGTGGCTTTACCTTTTACCAGAGACATCCGCGGAAATCGCCTTCCTTGCCAGTGTTGCGGGGAACGACCCTGGTTGACGATGGAATCCATGTTTCTGTTGTGTTACGGTTGTTGAAAGATGTCAGAGCACAATTGTTCCGCTTTTTTCAGGGACGTGGTTGCTGAAAGAGGAACATATCTGGTTTGTGCGGTATCTTGGTCACCAGATAGGCGTCGTAGATAGTACAATCGTGCTGTAAAAGTTGATCACAGAGAGGAATGGAATGCGGTAGACAATGAAGAATTAAAACGCGGCCGAGGCATGACAAGATAGGAAGATTGAATTTATCTACTTTTTTTTTTTTTGAATGGTTTGAGGCTGTTTTTGCTTAATTGTTTTGATTACCGATTTTTTTTTTCCCTCCCAGATGGGTATAATAGGTGCAAGTATTCCAAATTTGCGATGTGGTGTTGATCTGACGTCTAGTTTGTAGTATTTGGATAAGTTTTTCTTCTTTCACATGAGCGTGGTCATTTGTTTGTCGTGTCATCAATAAAAAATTTCCTTTCCTTAACTATATAGTCTTCTTCTTTTGTGTGTCGTTTGTTTTTTTGTTTGTTTGTTTGTTTTTGTTTGTTGCTTTTGTGTTTTGGGGGTTCGCGTTGACGGATGATTGTGGTGGTGTACTCTCACACCTTGTCAACAAGACCTTTGGCCATTGGTTGTGGTTATACTCTCCCCCTTGTCACAAGACCTTTTGGCAATGACAATATAGTTTCAAAATGTCAAAGTGTCAACTCTCTCTCTCTCTCCTCTCTCTCTCTCTCTCTCTCTCTCTCTCTCTCTCTCTCTCTCTCTCTCTCTCTCTCTCTCTCTTTCAAGCTGGCTTTGCGTGGCACCACTTCAGTTCTCCGTTTTCTCTCGTAGTCTCTGTAATTTATGAGCATTGATAGTTAATTTTGAACACGGCATGAATATATCATGGACCGTGGTGTTCATAGCTGGCGTCGATTACGTATGACATAAACGTGTTTGGAATCCACAGTTCTCCTCCGATCCAGAACTTTCAGGGGAAGTAAACAATGCTCTCACAGCCGACTGCCAGCGAGGCTTTCCCTATGCTTTATTTCCTGCTAGTCTCTACAGATTTCATCAGAATTTGTGCAAAAGGTGTGCTGAAGTATTTTCATGAACCCATTGAATGGAGCAAAAGGAGCTGAACAATACATTGGCGACAGTTGACAATGGAAATGAAATATGTTACACAAGAAGTGTTCCATTTCATAAACATGCCTGGCCCAGCCGTTAACATTGTATCGGCTGTTTCAAAACCAAGCGACTGAGGGAGAGAAAAAAAATGAAGCAAAATTTAGTAAGAAGAGGTGTTAGTTACCTCCACAGATACAGACAAACAGGTTACAGGACAAAACACAACGCATGCCGACCTCTTGGGTCTTCTTCAGGCAAAAACAAACAACACTGAATAAAAACCAAACAGCCATTTTGCGCCGATTATGTGAAGATAAGTGGTTTTCTCGTTCTTCGTTGTCACTGTCCTAAATGCTGTTTTGTTTTTGCCCGAAGAAGACCCAACAGGTCGAAATGCATTGTGTTTTGTCCTGTAACCTGTTTGTATCTGTGGCGGTAACTAACTCCTCTTCTTTCTAAATTGTTCGGCTGCCAGGGGTCGCAGATTCATGGAATGCAGCTACAGGAAATTGCGAAGTGAGGGAAAATATTATTTTGTCTTTTCCTCTGATTTTACACTAGCTGTGGAAAAGATCATCAATGGATTATTTTTTTTAGTCCTTTCATATTTATCTGCCCAGTTTTTTTTAAGGGGGAGAGGGGGGGGGGGGGGGGGGGGGGGGGAGGGGCAACAAAGAAATTCTACCGGTGAAAAGCTGATGCTAGACTTGATTGGAGCCGAAGTAGAAAGGATGTCACGCGAGATGTGTTCATTTCCTCTTTGACCATTGATGATACAGCCAAGAAGAGCGTGCGTGTTGTGACTTGCCTTTTTAGTTCGTGAATGTAAATTAGCTCGAAGGCAGTTTTTTTTTTTTTTTTTAAATGAGGGAAGTTCGGGATAAAAAGAATTGATTTCTGAGACTCTCGACTTACTTTATATGGCCAATGCAAGAAAAGTTAATTAGCTTGTGAAAGTTATCGCTGTTGTTGTTGTTTCTTGTTGTTGTTTTCTTCTTTTGGTGGCATAATTATGCTTCATTTATATCGCAGAAACGTAATGTTTCCTTTGAAAGAGGACACCACGACTTGAACAGGAAGAGATGATACTTTGGATTTATTTTCAGGGAAATAAATGTGATAATAGCGTCACTTTAATATCATGATTGCGACATCATTGTCCGTTGTGTGTGTGTGTGTGTGTGTGTGTGTGTGTGTGTGTGTGTGTGTGTGTGTGTGTGTGTCCTCCTCTCTCTGTCTCTCTCCCTTCCTCTTTGTTTTGTGTCTGTCTGTCTGTCTGTCTGTCTCTGTCTGTCTCTCTCTCTCCTCTCTCTCTCTCTCCCTCCCCCCCTCCTCTCCCCCCTCTCTCTCTCCTTTTTTTTTTTTGCTCTGTGGTGTTATGCTCAGAGAGGATCTGTTACCAACGATGAGCAAAGACTCATATTCTCTTGAACGCATGTTAACGGAACATGAACATACTCTTGCCGATCGATCAGTTGTCGATGTGAGGATGGAACTGCTAGACGAAAGTGTCTTACACAAGATGTGTTCATACTCTTTGTCATCCCTGACCCAACGGTATACAGCGTGCATGTTGTTTAGGACAATCCTTCCTGACTCATGAGAGCATTTTCAAGAGATCAATCACATGGGAAAATATATTGGTTTGGGGCTTTTGATTTTTTGTGCGGTGTTGTGTGTGTGTGTGTGTGTGTGTGTGTGTGTGTGTGTGTGTGTGATGAATATAACTGAGGAAGAAGACAATCTGGTCATGTGTTTTTGCTTCGTATATTTGCTTTGTGCTCATTATAAAAAGAAAGAGAAATCGTGTCACTCACTTGCTGATGCAAAATTTGATGGGAAACTGCCAGCCAAAAAGCATGTCACGTGAATTGAGTTCATTGCCTCTGTGACCACTGACCCGGCAGCTGACACCGTACTCACCGTGACAATGCTTGCTGGCTCGTGACTGCAGTTAGCTGACAGGCATTGGAAGTATAAATGGAGTGGGCGAGGAAAAATGGCTTTTGGTCTCTCGTTTTTATTCATTTTTTTTTAATGATGAATAAATACAAAATTACATTTCCTCGTGTAATTTGTCTCTTTTTCTGATGCTTTCTTTTTGTGATATCGTTTTTGCTTTATATTGATTTTTAAAATGTACCGTTTCTTTTTGAGAATATGCACCAGATTGTTTCTGACTTGATCAGTAAGAGAGAATATTTTCGATTTGTTCTTGAATTAAAAAAAAAAAAAACCTGACAGTTGCTTCATTTGAATGCCGTATATCTTCCCTTTGTCTTTCTGTCTGCCTGTCTGCCTGCCTGCCTGTCTGTCTGTCTGTCTGTCTGTCTGTCTGTCTGTCTGTGTCTGTCTGTCTGTCTCTGTCTGTCTGTCTGTCTGTCTGTCTGTCTGTCTCTCTCTCTCTCTCTCTGTCTCTCTCTCTCTCTCTCTCTCTCTCTCTCTCTCTCTCTCTCTCTCTCTCTCTCTCTCTCTCTTAAGGACTTTGTGTCGAACTACTTAAATTGTCTGTTGTCAAATGACTGTGATTTCTGGTAAATAATTTTCAACATCAATAAAGCACCATGGTGTCACAAAATTGTCTCTGATTAACGTATGGCATATATTTGTTTTGATTCGAAGAGTTCTCTTCCAGTCCGGAATGTCCAGGGGAAGGAAACCATTGACACACAGTCGAATGCCATTTGTTCACTTTCCTCCTACTGTCTGAAGAATTTGTCAGAAATCAGCGCCAAAGTCTGTTTCAGTATTTGTAAGTGTATTGAATGAAACGTGATTTGAACGTATCATGACGAACAGTCCGAATATAAGGTTTAGGCTGCCAGAGGAAGAAATGTCACGCAAGTTGTGCTCATTTATTTTTTTTTTTAGTAATATCTGATCCAACAGCTAACCTATGTAGGCTTCCAGAGGTTCCCAGATTCATGGAATGTCGTAACAAGAAATCTGTGAAGTGGGAGTCAAAAACCTGTTTTTTTTTTTTTTTCAGTTTTGATTTCATTTTTAGTGTGGCTGTGGAAACAAACGAATGGATTACATTTACTTGCTTTATCTTTCTTTCTAAAAAAAAAGAAACAACCAGAAACAAGCCAAAGTAAAGAAAAGAAAGAAATAAAGTAGAGAAGAGAAAAAAGAGAGAGAAAAGAAGAAGAAGAAGAAAGAAGAAGAAGAAGAAAGAAGAAGGACGAAGAAGAAGACGAAGAAGAGGAGGAGAAAAAAGAAGACGAAGAAGAACACGACTAAGAAGAAGAAGAAGACTAGAAGAAGAAGAAGAAGAAGAAGAACAAGAACAAGAAGAACAAGAAGAAGAAGGAAACAAGAAAAGGAAACTATTACAAAAACAAAATTCTGCCGGTGACATGCTGATGTCAGATTTGATCGGAGCTGCTGTAGAAAGCATGTGACGCAAAATGTGCTAATTTCCTCTACGGGCACGGACCCCTTAGTCAGCAGAGTGCGTGTCATGACAGCGCTGCCTAGCTCTTGAGTGTAACCAGCTCAAGAGACAGTAAAAGAAAGGAGGGAAAAAAGAAAAAAGACAAGGAAAGAAAAAGGAATGGGCGTCGTGGGGGGCAAAACTCTGAGTGTTTGGTCTCTCGACTTACTACATTGTTCATGGCCAGTTCAAGAAAAGTTAATCAGCTTGTGAAATCGATCAGTTTCACTCTTATTCTTGTGTTCTTGTTTTCATTTTAGTGACGTAATTCTCCGTTCAGTATTGATTTGGAGGCATGTAATATTTGCTTTTGAAGGCGAAACTGTCGTGTGTCTGACTTGACCAGGAGTAGAAGTTTCTTTCGATTTATTCCAGTGAAACGAAACATGGTAGTTGCATCACTATGGTACTGTAGTGTTTGTCCTCTGTGTCTTATCTGTTTCTGTTGTACCTCTGTGTCTGTCTGTCTGTCCATTGTCTGCTGTCTGTCTGTCTGTCCTCTATGTCTCTCTCTCTGTCTGTCTCTGTCTCTGTCTCACTCTCTGTCTCTCTCTGTCCATCTCCTCCCCAATTCTGTCTCTCTCTCCATCTCTCCCAATCATTCCCTGTCTCCATCTTCTCATTCTGTCTCTTTCTCAACGTCTGGCTTACCGTCACCATCTAGTTCCATGCCTGCATGCTACCTCTGTGTGTGTGTGTGTGTGTGTGTGTGTGTGTGTGTGTGTGTGTGTGTGTGTGTGTGTACGAGCGCGCGCGCGCGTGCATTGTGTGTGTGTGTGTGTGTGTGTGTGTGTGTGTGTGTGTGTGGTGTGTGTGTGTCTGTCTGTGTCTCTGTGTCTCTGTATCTGTGTGTCTGTGTGTGCAAGCCGCACGCGTACGTCTCTCTCTCTTTCTCCCTCTCTCTCTCTCTCTCTCTCATCTCTCTCTCTCTCTCTCTCTCTCTCTCTCTCTCTCTCTCTCTCTCTCTCCCACACCGCCCTCCAGTTCAATTCCTTCTGGGCGTCACTGCTGATGTCTGTTGTTCCACAATGTCAATGATTTATGATAATTCATTTAAAACCGTGATATGGTTATTACAGAGCCACGGTGGTGATGAATGATTTCAGCATAACGCATGGCATTCATTTGTTTGGAGTCGGCACTTTCGCGCCCAGTCCGTCACGTAAGGGGAAGAAAAAAAAAATGCACAGTTCGATTGGCAGGGGGACAGTTGGAAATGAACAAAAGGGGACTGGAGGTATAGTCCACAAATTATCGGCCCCCATCAACCATCCCAAATTTCCTTTGTTCTCTGTCTGTCTGTCTGTCTGTCTGTCTGTCTGTCTGTCTGTCTGTCTCTCTCTCTCTCTCTCTCTCTCTCTCTCTCCTCTCTCTCCTCTCTCTCTCTCTCAGATAGTATATAGAAAAAACACGTAATGTGCTCTGTCTATCATTCGGTCAGTCTGTCTGTCTGCTTGTCTGTCTGTCTCAAGTCTGTCCTGTCTGTCTGTCTCTCTCTCTCTCTCTCTCTTCTCTCTCTCTCCTCTCTCTCTCTCTCTCTCTCTGCATTTGGGATTTGTATGGGACTGCTATCATTGCCTGTTTTCTTTTAGTGTCTGTGGCTTTTGATGATTGGCGTCGCAGATTATGTGATTATTACAGGATCATGATGTTTTTGAAGGACCAAGTTGAATGCACGGCACAGATTAGTTTGAAATGGACAGTTTTGTTGCAATTAGGAATATTTAGTGGAAGGAAGGCCTGCACATGGAAACGCCTACGAGGGAGGAAGTTTGGGGAGGGGGGAAGGGGGAGGGCAGTAGGGAGGTCTAAGGTTGTGAACAACTGTATATTATCTACTCACACCAACTCATCAATGCGGATTTTTTTCTTCCATATTTCTTTTTTTTTTTTTTCTCAAACTATTAAATTTTTTCTCTCTTCATCATTATGCCTAAGGAAAAATGTGAGAATCATAGACGAGGATCTGCCCACATTTCTGGAATCTGTTGAATGGAACGTCAACTACATTAAGCCGACCAGTCGTCAATGCCAAGTTAAGGTCCTTACCGGAAAAGATCTCACACAAGTTGTTTTCATTCCCTTAGCTACGCCTGCTGCCACTAACATTCTACGTGCAAGTTGTGTTCACAAGTTGTGCTGTCTTGATTCATCCATGCAGTCGTAACTAAGTGATGTAGGGAAATCATCTGATTTCTATGTCTTTTGATTTCTTTTCAGTGAAGTTCAGGAAAGAAAAAAGACAAATTGGAGGAATGTTGTTGTTGTTGTTGTTTTTAACCTGATTCCTTATCTGAGTGATGTTTTTCACACAGAAAGTTAATAGAAGAAAAATCCTTACCTGTGCATGGCTAATGCACGATCTGACAGGAGCTTAGAAACGCATGTCACACGAGTTGTGTGCCTTTCCTCTCTGTCCGCTGACTCAACGTCTCGACAACATTTCCTTGTTCGTGACTAAAATAACTGGCAAGCAGTAAATAACACAGAAGAATGTGCGAAGTTCTGGCAAAAAAAAAAAAGTCTGTGCCTCTTGATGTAGTTTTGAATGAAGAAAGAAAGCAAAGAATAATTCAAGGGGAAAATGCGTTTGATACATGTCGTTTTCGTTGTTGTTGTCTTGATTTTTTGTGATTTGTTTTGCTTCCATTTATTTTGAGCGGGGAATTCTTCCTTTTTTTTTTGGGAGGCCATAGGAATATGTCTGATTCTGACTTGAACAATGCTGAATGAGGCTCTGGAATTAATTTCAGGAAAAGAAAAATGAGAGCTGCATCACTTGAGTGCTATTGTTGATTAAAGTTTTCACTCTCTCTCTCTCTCTCTCTCTTCTCTCTCTCTCTGTGTCTGTCTGTCTCTCTCTCTGTTTTTTCAATGTTGCTCTGCTTCTTCTTTGCCTTGTCTGTCTGCTTTTCCTCCCGCTCTCTCTCTCTCTCTTCTCTCTCTCCTCTCTCTCTCTCTCTCTCTCTCTCTCTCTCTCCTCTCCCCCCCTCTCTCTCTCTGCACCTGTGTACCACTGTCCTCTCTATGTCTCTCTAGTGAACGTGGCACCACTACTGTTGTCCGAGGTTCTCTGAGCGCCTATGACACACGATAATCTATTCCAAATATGATAGGAGTATTGCAGAGAACCGTAATGTTGATGAATGTCTTGGCTTAATACGTGGCAAAAACTGGTTTGAAGTCAACACTTCTCTTCCAGTCTGGAGCATTCAGGGGACGGAAAGTAAAATATATATATATATATATATATATATATATATATATATATATATATATATATATATATATATATATATATATTGCCTGTCATTGCCGATGACTGATATGATTAGATAGAGCTTAGAAAAGCAAGTCACACAAGTCGTAATCATTTCCTCTGTGACCATTACCCACTGTCGCGACAAGGCTTCCTGGTTCGTGACTGAAATTAGTGGCAAACAGTAAATAGGAAGAAAAGATGAGTATAGTTCTGAAAAGAAAACAAAAATCGTGGCTCTCTCTCTCTCTCTCTCTCTCTCTCTCTCTCTCTCTCTCTCGCTCTCTCTCTCTCTCTCTCTCTCTCTCTCTCTCTCTCTCTCTCTCTCACCCTCACCCAGTTTCGACCAGCTCCTTTTGTCTTCTGTGTGTCTGTCTGTCTGCTTTTTCACCCTTTCTCCCAACCCCCACCCCTTCTGTTCCACTGTCTTTCTGTCCGCGTCTCTGTTTCTACCGAATTGTGGATCTCCATTGCAAGGAAGCTATGCACATGCAGGCTCTTGTCAGAAGGTGGGTGGTGGTGGGAAAGGAGAGGGAGTACGGGCGATCATCCACGAATACCCCCCCCCCCCCCCCCCCCACACACACACACACACCACACACAGAGACTCGTCCATATTGTCATTTGCATTGCATTTTTATTTTTTGTTTTTCCTTGTCCTTTTTTTTTCTTCCTCTTGTCACTGTTACACTGTGAGGGAGACTCAGTAAAGATGACAGCCTCACATTTCTGGAACTAATGGGAATCGAAATACATAAAGCGTCTTAAACATCTTACAGACCGAATGTCAGTGCGAAGTTAAAGTTACTAAAGGAAAACAGTCCACACTGTCTATTTTTACTATATATTCCGTACCCACTGCGCCTGAGGAAAAAAAAATATCAGCATCAATTACCAAGATCTGCTCACATTTCTGGAATACATTGAATGGATCATGAGCTGTCTTGTCGACCAACCGCCAGCGCACGTTTTAGGTTCATCTACGGAAAATATCTCACACGAGTTGTTTCCATTTCTTGAGTTTCACCTGTCACAACAACATTCTGTGTGCAAGTCACGCTGACAAGACGTCTTGATTCACGGATGCAGTCACAAGGAAGTGACGTGTGATTATAATCAGATTTTTTTTTTTTTTGATATCTTTCTAGTTTAGTTCAGGGGAAAAAAAAAACAAGCTGAGTGCCTGATTTGATTTTTAAGGTAATGTTTTTAACCCCAAAAAGAAAAATTAAGACAAGAAAACCTCTGCCTGCGCATTCCTGATGCATAATTTGATTGGAGCTTAGAAACGCATGTCACACGAGTTGTTTTCATTGTCCGCCGAGCCAACGTCGCGACGATGTTTTCCTGGTTCGTGACTGAAATAACTGACAGGCAGTGAAAGAAAAAAAAAAAAAAAAAAAAAGAGAAAAGGATGTGCGTCATTCGGCCAAAAAACAGTGGTGACTCCTTTGTCTCTTGACGTACCTTTTACAAGACGGGGAAAAATAGTATGTGATGTATGTCGTTGTTGTTGTTTTTTGTCTTTTTGATTTTTTGTTTGTTTGTTTGTTTTTGTTGGTGGTTCAGTTTTCTTCTATTTATTTCAGGGAGGTAATTCAGAATGTGTCTAACTTGAACATAATAAATGACGCTCTGGATGTATTTTTAGGGAAAGGAACCTGAGAGCTACATGAGTTGAAGTTTGAATGCTTGTGGATCGTTGATTTTTTTTTTTTTAAGCCCCCCCCCCCCTTTCTCTCTCTCTCACTCTCTCTTCTCTCTCATCTCTCTCTCTCTCTCTCTCTCTCTCTCTCTCTTCTCTCTCTCTCTCAGTGTCGCTCTGCTCCCTTCTGTGTTCGTCTCTATTCTATTTTTTTCCTTCTCCCTCCCTCCCTCCCTCCCGCTTGTCGCTGCTCCTCTTTTTCTTCTGTCCTCTCTGTCTGTCTGTCCTGTCTGTCTGTCTCTCTCTCTCTCTCTCTCTTCCCTCCTCCTCTCTCTCTCCTCTCATCTCTCTCTCTCTCTCTCTCTCTCTCTCTCTCTCTCTCTCAGTGGTCGCTTGCTCCCTTCCGTTGTTCGTCTACTGCTTTCTTTCTCCTGCCCTCCATCCCTCCCCTGCTCGTCTCTCTCTCTCTCTCTCTCTCTCTCTCTCTCTCCTCTCTCTCTCTCTCTCTCCCCCTCTCTCTCTCTCTCTCCCACTGTCCGTCTCTTGTTGTCTCTTTGCCTACTTTGGAAATCTGCGTGGCTCCACTATTGTTCTCTGTAGTTCTCTTAGCGTCTGGAGTGATATTAATCAGGGGGGAATTCATTAAAAAAAAAAAAAAAAAAAAAAAAAGCGACATGATTTTTACAGAACCGTGATGCTAAGGGAATGTCTTGGCTTCTATATGTCGTACAAATTGGCCCTTGGAACAGACATTTCTTTTCTAGTCTAGAATATTTATGGAAGACAGACATGCACATGTAGGCGCTTGACAGAGAGGAGTGCCTTTGATGTGCCGTGTGTGTGAGGGAGGGGGGGGGGGAGGATCGGGAGGGGGGGGGGGGGGGGGGGGCTATTGTCTACAAATTGCGCCCGTTTCCCACGCGAGAGTTTTGTCACCGCCATTGGACGAGACATTTACACATTTCTGAAACGATGGAAAAACATCTGTTACCGATTGTCGTTGCCCAGTTCAATTTCTATGGTGAAGTTATTTCACATGTTTTGGGGGTCCTACAGATCCGACAGGTAATGCTGTTGCAGATTCGCATGTAGACAAGATTTTCTGATCCAAAATGAAGAACTTTTGTGAAATGGGAATGAATCCTGATTATGTAGCATTTTTTTTTTTCCTGCCAGAAATTGAGGAAAATAGGCAAAATGAATTTTTTTGGCTTTGTTTTTTTTTGTTTTTTTTTCTCTGCTGGTATTGAAAAATTAAAAGGAAAAGCGATTGACCTAGCCAAGACATCAGTCTCTGAACTAGGTGTTGATTGGTGCTGCCGTCTGTCACGCGAGTTTTGTGTTCTTTGATTTCATTTCTAGAGTGTTTATGAGGGAAAAAATCAGCGAGAGGGTGAGAGATTTTCTTGGGACAGGCGGGCGGGGCTGAGGGGGTTGGGTTGAGTGGGGCGGTAAGGGGGAACACAGAGAAAATCTGCCGTGAAAAACTGCCGACGTAAGATTTGAGTCCGGAACCTGCAGAAAAAAATCATGTCACCGCCCGAAATGTTCTGATTCCTTTATGGTCCCATTAAGCAAAATTGGGGCGTGTAAAAACAAGCTGTTCCATCCCGTGGCTGTAAGAGTTTTCAGGGATTTAAAACGGAAGATTTTTCTCGTGTTACTTTTTCTTTATAGCCAGTTGCAAAACACGTTAGCGCGTGAAAGTTATCAGTCTTGTTATTGGTGTGTTCTTGTTGTTTTATGTTTTAGACTTAGTGATGCGATTTTGTGAATTTCAATGTTCAAGAAATGATGTTTCCTTAGGACGAGGACACCAGAATGTGTCTGTTTTGAGCAGGAATTGTTGATACTTTGGATTTATTGTAGGGGAAGGAAGCGTGATAACCGTATCACTTTAAGATTATGGTTTAAGCGAGTTTCTCCTCAGTGTCTGTCTGTCTGTCTGTTTCTCTGTTGTTTCCTCATTACCAGCTTGTCTGTCTGTCGCTACCCCCCTCCCCTTTTATTCTCTCTCTCTCTCTCTCTCTCTCTCTCTCTCTCTCTGTGTCTCTGTTTCTGTCTCTCTCTCTCTCTCTCACCTCAGCCTCTCTTTTCTCTTTGCTATGGGTCTGTCTTTCTGTCTCTCCTTTCCCTCTCTCTCTCTCTGCCTCTGTTTCTCCTTCTCTCTCACTCTCTTTCTCCCCTTTCCTCCCTCCCTCCTTCCGTCTCTCTGTTTCCATCAGTCGCACATATTCTCTGTGTGTCTCTCTCGCTCTTCTACCTCTGTATGTTTGCCTTGTCTCTGTCTTTGTCTTTGTCTCTGTCTCTGTCTCTCTGTCTGTCTGTCTGTCTGTCTGTCTGTCTCTCTCTCTCTCTCTCTCTCTCTCTCTCTCTCTCTCTCTCTCTCTCCGTTCCCCCTTCCTCCCTTCCTCCTCTCCCCTGTCTCTCTCTCTCTCTCTCTCCCGCCCCCTTCTCTCTCTACGTCCCTCATGCGCTCCACATCTGTCTCTCTACTCTCCCCTGTCCCTCCGTCTCTCTACGTCCGTCTCATGCTGTCCACATCTGTCTGACTACTACGACTCTCGTCCGTCCGTCTCTCCGTCTGTCTGTCTGTCTGTCTCTTGTCTGTCTTCTCTGTTTCTCTCTCTCTCTCTCTCTCTCTCTCTCCTCTCTCTCTCTCTCTCTCTCTCTCTCTCTCTCCCCTCCACTCCAAATCATTTCTGACACCACTCCTATCGTCTGCCGTTCCTCAGTGTCAATGATGTATGATAATTCATTTAAATCGTGATATTATTAATACAGCGCCATGGTGTTGATGAGTTATTCAGCTTCATGCATGGCATTCGTGTGTGTTGGCGTGGGCACTTCTCGCCCGGTCCGTCCCGTTGAGGGGAAGAAAAAACAGCGGGGGTCGGCTCTCAGGAGACAGTTGGACGGGAGCAAAAAAAAAAGGGATTGCGGGTATTGTCCACAAATCATTCAGTCGCATAAAGCCCGTCCAAATTTCCTTGGTTTGTTTGTCTGTCTGTCTGTCTGACTGTCTGTCCTCTCCTCTCTCTCTCGTCTCTCTCTCTCTCTCTCCTCTCTCTCCTCTCTCTCTCTCTCTCTCTGTAGCTCTGGGTCTGTATGGGAATTCTACTTTAGCCCGTTTCTCTTAATGTCAGTGATTTAAGAGGATTCATATAAAAGGTAACGTGATTACTAAGGGATCATGATGTTGGTGAACTTCTGAGCTGATGGCCTGATATATCATCCACCCACACGAATTCACTACACGGTCATTATTTTCTTAGTTTTTGTTTTACTGTTTTCTTGGTTAGTTGTTTGGTTTTGTTTCCCTGTTTCTACATTCATTGTCACGTCTCAGGGTAATTGACAATGCAAGTTTTGGTCTTGAATAGAAAAATGTCTCATATAAGTTATTTGTATAGCTTTAATTACACCTGGCGCAACAACATTCTGCGTGCAAGCTTTCTTGACAAGACGTCTTAATTCATGGATGCAAAATTACAAGTGAGTGACGAAGGAAAATAACCAGGGGGTTTGTCTTTGGATTTCTCTCTTTAGTCTAGGTCAGGTAAGAACAGAGAAAAACAAATTGAAAGGAATGTTCTTTTTTTCCAGGCAAATTTTGTAAGTTCATATTTTAACAAAACCAAAAAAAAAAAAAAAAAAAAAAAAAGCGTGAACACAAGAAATCTCCTGCCTGTGCATTGCTGACGCGAGATTTGATTGGAGGTTGAGTTAGAAAAGCGTGTTACGCGAGTTGTGTTTATATCCTCTGTGTCTGTTGACCCAACGTCGCGACGATGTGTTTTCTGGTATGTGACTGAAATAACTGACAGGCAGTAAATAAGATAGAAGGACGTGCGCAATTCGGGTAAGACAATCGTGACTTCTTTACTCTTGATGCATTGGGTTTTTTTATGATGAAGAGAATAAACAGCATGTCATATGTCTGGTTTTGTTGTTATTCTCTTGATGTGTGTGTGTGTGTGTGTGTGTGTGTGTGTGTGTGTGTGTGTGTGTGTGTGTGTGTGTGTGTGTGTGTGTGTGTGTGTGTGTGTGTGTTGTGTGTGTGTGTGCGTGATTTAAATTGGTTTCTGTTAACTTTCATGGAGTTAATCCTTCCTTTAGGGAAAAGCGACGGAATGTGTGTCTCACTTGAAGACAATAACTGACGCTCTTGATCTATTTTAAGGGAAAGAAACCTGATAGCTGCATCTTATGAATGCTATTGTTGGTGAAATTTTTAAGTGCTCTCTCTCTCTCTCTCTCTCTCTCTCTCTCTCTCTCTCTCTCTCTCTCTCTCTTACACACACTCTCTCTCTCTCTCTCTCTCTCTCTACACACACACACACACACACACACACACACACACACACACACACACACACACACACACACTCTCTCTCTCTCTCTCTCTCTCTTACACACACACTCACACGCACTCTCTCTCTCTCTCTGTCTCTCTCTCTGTCTCTCTCTCTCTCTCAGTGTTTGCTATTCTCCCATGTTTGTCTCTGTGTGTCTGTCTGCTGCTTTTTTCTTTCTCCCCCTGTGTCACTGTCTTTCTGTCTCTGTCTCTGTGTCTGCCCAAGTGGAAATCAGCATGGCACCATTACTGTTGTCTATGATTCTCTCAGCGTCTGTCTTTTACGAGAATTCATTCAAAACGCGTTATGATTATTACAGAACCATCGTCCTGAGGAATGTCTTGGCGTCATGGATTGCGTAAATCGCTTTGGATTTATCTCTTCGCTTCCCATCCGGAACGTTGAGGTGAAGAAAGACATGCACACACAGACAGTCGTCAGGAAGGCTGCTGGAGGGGGGAAAACGAGGAGGGGGTGGGGGGTGGGGGTGGGGGTGGGGCTATTGTCCACAAGTCACATACCCACATGAACTTATCCAGAATGTATTTTTGCATTTTACGTTTGTTTCTTTTGGCCCTTTTTTTTCCTTTTTTTTTTTTTTTCCCCCCGCTGCTGCCTTCTGAGGAATTTGTCAGACTTACTGAAGAGGACATTTTCACATTTATGGAGCCTACGAAAAATAAAAACATAACGCATTCCGTTGACCTAAGGGAAGGTAAGGTAATGTTGCTTATAGCCCAGCCACCACAAAGGGCCACGTCAGGGCTGTCACCACGTTGAAATCG
>JADBJO010022187.1:0-5000 GCA_016801955.1 Conus betulinus | reverse complement strand
TGATAGCTACATTGCTTTAATAGCATTGCCAGAGTCTGTTTCTCTCCTGCGTGTCTGTCTGCCTGGTTTTGTCTGTCTCTCTCTCTCCTTCCTTCCTATCTCTCTGTCTCTGTCTTGGTCTCTGTCTCTCTCTCTCTCTCTCCTCACTCTCTCCCCCACCACTCTTTCTGTCTCTCCCTCTGCCTCTGTCTCTCTCTCTCTCTCTTCTCTCTCTCTCTCTCTCTCTCTCTCTCTCTCTCTCTCTCTCTCTCTCTCTCTCTCTCTCTCTCCCTTCAACTCCCTTTCTCCGTCTCTCTGTCTGTCTGTCTGTATGTCTGTCTCTACTCCGCCTTTTATCCTCTCTAGCTCTCCCTCCTCTCTGTCTGTATTTGTATGTCTGTGTTTGTCTGTCTGTCTTTTGTCTGTCTGTCTGTCTCTCTCTCTCTGTCTCTGTCTCTGTCTCTCTCTCTCTGTCTCTCTCTCTCTCTCTCTCTCTCTCTCTCACACACACATGCTTTTTCTTATGTCTCATATCTATCCCAATGTCTCTTATCTACCTCTTCGTCGATCCATCCATTCTCTCTGTCTCTGTCTGTCTGTCTCTCTCTCTTTCTCCCCCCCCCCCCCCCCCCCCGCCCCCCGCTTTCTCTCTCATTCACTCTCTCTCTCCCTCTTTGACTGTCTCTCTCTCTTTCATTCGCTCTCTCCCTCCCTCCCTCCCTCTCTCTCTCTCTGTCTCTCTCTCTCTCTCTCTCTCTCTCTCTCTCTCTCTCTCTCTCTCTCTCTCTCTCTCTCTCCGATTCAAATCTTCTAGGCTTCGCGCTGTAAGTGTCTGTTGTTCCACAGTGTTGATGATTTGTGATGATTCATTTATAACGTGATATGGTTATCACCAGAGCCACGATGCTCATGAAATATTTCAGCCTAACGCATGGCATGGTATGAATTTGTTTGGACTAGGCACTTCTCGGAGTTAACATTGATTCTGACTCCATTCTGCATACAGTCCTTCGCATGAGGCTATAAGCCGAGGTTCCGTGTGGGAAAACGCACGCACAACATCTTGTACACACGTAATTCCCATCACCAACTTTCGGAAGAGAAGCCAGTTTGGTCGTTGGTATGGATGACACGTTACACAAAGCATGCACCTTCCCCGAAGTTGGGCTATGGCTGCCTTAATGGCGGGACAAAAATGGCCATACACGCAAAAGCGTCAGAATAATCAACATGATGATTGTGGACTCTAAAAAAGAAAGAAGAGGAGGAAGAATTATCCACCCACATAAGCCCGTCCAAAATGTCATTTGGTTTCTCTCCTCTCTCTCTCTCTCTCTCTCTCTCTCTCTCTCTCTCTCTCTCTCTCTCCCCTCTCTCTCTCTCTCTCTCTCTCTCTCTCTCTCTCTCTCTCTCTCTCTCTCTCTCTCTCTCTCTCTCTCTCTCTCTCTCTCTCTCTCTCTCTCGCCATTTATTCGCTGTGCCGCTACGTTTTGCAGGCATATGTCAGAATCAATGAGGAGCGAGGGGTCATAGTTTTCGAACATGTTACACAGAAAAGAAACCTCACTTATCTTCCTAATCGCTTGTGGGTGTGTGGGTTAGGTTGCTGGTGGAAAATGTCCCACACAAGTTGTGTTCATACTCTCTTTGTCATCCGTGACCCCACAGCATTCAGCGTGCATGTTGTGTGAGACAGTCCTTCCTGATTCAGGAACGCACATTCAAGAAATCCAGAAGCTGGGGGGAAAATTGTTCTGCTCTTGATTTGTGTCAGTAATTCAAGAAAAATGACAATCCAGAGGCGCGTTTTGCTATGTTCATTGTTTCTGTGCATATGGAAATACGATGGAAACTGAACAGCGTAGAAATCCTGCCATGCCACTCAGTTGCTGATGCCAACTTTGAAGGGAGCTGCCAGTAGAAAAACATGCCACGCGACGCGTGTTCATTTCCTCTGTGATCGCTGATTCACACGGCCAACAGCATGCGAGTTGTGACAACGCTTCCTGCTTCACGACTGTCATTAGCTCAAAGGCAGAAGGAGTAGGAGGAGGAGAGGAGAAGGAGGATTAGGGAGAGGAGGAGGAAAAGAAGAAGAGGAAGAGGAGGAGGAGGTGGTGGTGGAGGGAGAGGGGGAGGAGGAGGAGAGAAGAAAGAATGAGCGCAGTTGGGGGAAGATTGATTTTTGTGTTCAAGGACTCGCGACTTTGTTTATGGCCAATGAAAAAAAAAATGAATTAGGATGTGGACATCGTCAGCTTCGTTATTTGTTGTTATGAGATTTTGCGATGCAATATCTCTTTTTTTTTAATTTCCAGAGACTTCATACATCCTTTGGAAGAAGACATTGCAGTGTGTGTGACTTGAGGTGAAATGCATGGTGCTTTGGGTTTGTTTTAGAGGAAAGAAACATGATAGTTGCATCAATATAAGAACATGGATGAGACGTGTTCGTCTTCTGTGTCCATCTGTCTGTCTGTCTGTCGGTCCTTCCCTTCCCGTCTCTCACTCTCCCTCCCTCCCTTCGTTCTCTCTGTCTGTCTGCCTGCGCCCCCCCCCCCCCCCTCTCTCTCTCTCTCTCACACACACACACACACACACACACACACACACACACACACACACACACAACACAAACACACACAGTCACACATACACACACACACGCGCGCGCACGCACGCACGCACGCACACACACACACACACACACACACACACACACACACACACACACACACACACACACACACACACACTCACACTCACGTTGCTCTGCCCTCTCTTTTGCGTCTGTCTTTTTCTTTGTCCCTCACTCTCGTTTTGTCTCCCCATCTTTCTGTCTGTGTCTCTGTGTCTGCTGTTGTCTGTGGTCCTTCCAGCCTGTGTGATGTATTCATGATTCATGGAAAACATGATAGGATGGTTACAGAACCGGTGGTGTTGATGGATGTCGTGGCTTAATGTATGGCATAAATTGCGTGGAATCGACAACTTTCTTCCAGTCTGGAACATTTAGGGGAAGGAGGGTGTGCGCATGCAGACTTTTTTGTTTCCAGGGCGGCTGTGGGGAGTGAAAGAAGGGAGTCGCAGCTAGCGTCCACAAATCACCCACCCACAAGAACTCGTCCACAGTGTCATGTTCCCTGTATTTGTTTTCCTTGTACCTTTTTTTCTCCTCTTCTCACTATTACGCTCTGAGGGATTTGAAGACTCAGTGAAGAGGACACTACACACTGATACAATTAGGCATTTGGAAAAAAAAAAAAAAAAAAACAATCGAACATCTCGATAACCTGACTTTCTGCACAAAGTTAAGATTGTCAGAGAAGAATATTTGACACATACTTTATTTTGTTTTGATCATCATCAATCTGATCGGACGTTTAGTAGTGCGCAGATTGTATGTGGCAAGTCTTCGCGTTTCATGAATGCAGTTTAGAACTCGGTAAAATGAGAAGAAATCTGTTCGTTGGCAGTTTTTTTTTTAACTATTTTCCATATGTGGGTGTTTCTTCCCCAAATATGATTGAGAAAAAAATATTGGTAAAGTGAAAGTGATTTGGGGGGGGGGGGGGGGGCTGGGTTCAGTTTCACACTGTCCATATTAAAAAGACAGAAACAAAACAGATTTAATATGAAATACAAAGACATCCTGCAGCCATTCAATGATGCCAGATTTGATTGGAGCAGCCAGTAGGAACCATGCCACGTGAGTGTCTCTTCTTGTCTTCATTTCCTGTGTGACCACTGGCCCAGCAGCTGACCATCTGCGCGTCGTGACAATGTGTCCTGATTCGTGACTGCAATTAGCGGACAGGCTGTAATAAGAATTGAACTGGAAAAAAAAAAAAAAAGGGAAAAAAGGAAACGAGCGATCTTGGAGATATTTTTCTCACTTGATCTAATTTTTGTTAGGATGAAGGAAAGAAAAAAAAAAAATGATTCCTTTGTGTTATTCACATTATTTCCTGTTATTTTGTTTTTGGATGTGATTTAATCTAGCTGATGTCTTTTTAATTTTCAGGAGTGCACTATTCCCTTTGCGGGGTGAACAGCGGAGTGTGTCTGACTGGACAGTGACAGATTGACACTTTGGATTTATTCCAGGGGAAATCAACGTGTGAGTAGCATCGTTTGAATGTTTTTATTATTATTATTATTTTTTTTTTATTTTTTTTTTTTTTAGATTTCTGTCTGTCTGTCTATCTGTCTGGCTGTGTACCTGCTTATCTGTCATTCTGTGAGTCTCTGTCTGTCTGTCTGTATGCATGTATGTCTATATGTATGTATGTATGTATGTATGTATGTATGTATGTATGTATGCATGTATGTATGTAAGGTCAACTGGGTCACGGTCTTCTTTCGTTGAGCTCCATGAGCTGTGTGTGCGACTGGATCTAAGGCTGGAATTCGATGAAAACAGCGACAGTTTCGGAGTAGTACTCCCAGCTTCTGAGGATGGAGTAGTTCAAATGCGCTACAGTAATTCTAAACAATTGTACAGCGCAATCAAAAGAATGCAAATGGACAAGGATACGCACCATTTTCAGCAGCTGCAACAACAAGGGAGAATCATCCGGGTTGCAATTCCGGATGCGGCAATGACCCACTCCATAGGACACCTCACCAACACCAACGTCAATGACCAAATAACCAGGTTCATCAACAAGGGACGTCTACAGCTGCTGGAGACCAATGCAGTGAACAACATCTACTATCCTGATACTTACCGGAGAGAGTGTGCTTTGTGTGGGTTTCGTTCTGACACAAATTCCCATGCCTTGAATGGATGTCGTCAACTGAGGGGCCTCTACACACAAAGACACGACAGATGCGTTGAGATCATCAGAAAGGAGCTACAGAAATGCATTGCGACGGATTTTGTGGATGTTTTTCAAAATAGGCCTGTCTCTATAAACGGTGTTGAAGATCTGCCAAGGCTGAAACCTGATCTATGCTTCATCGACCATCGAAACTCGGTGGCATTCGTCATCGAGATTTCAAACCCATTTGACGCATTC
>JADBJO010022186.1:12500-22500 GCA_016801955.1 Conus betulinus | reverse complement strand
AACAGCTAGATTTGATGTTTCCATGGAAGCAGCCATGATCTGAACGAAATGACACAAGAAATGTTTGATGATCGAAGGATAAACAAACGGCTTTGACCTGTTTTTAAAACAAATGCAATAAATGTAGAAAAAAAAAGGTTTTATGGATGTTAAAGCCAATTTTTTATTTCTGAGCGTGTACAAATCATTGTCTGTCTGTCTGTTCGTATGTCTGTCTCTCCTGCTTGAATACAGAGTGAGCATTACAAGTCTGTCTTTGCCTGCTCAGCTGTCTGTCCCTCTGTCTGGGTCTGTCTGTCCATGTATGTGTGCCTGTGTTTGTGTCTGTGTCCGTGTCCGTCTGTGTGTCTGTCTGTCTGTTTCTCTGTCTGTCTGTCACACACACACACACACACACACACACACACACACACACACACACACACACCTCATACACACACACACACTCTCACACACACACACACACACACACACACACACACCACACACACACACACACACACCACACACGCACACACACGCGCGCGCGCGCGCGCACACACACACATGCACACACCCATCGACAAAATCTCACAGATGATTGGAAGCAGGGAAAACGGTAGGACAAACGCAAAACGGAAGAGAGCATGGATAAGAGAGGAACATTATTTTTCAAGGGATCTCCGGATCGCACAAAAAGTATTTGCGTTGATCTGTCTGTCTGCCTGTATCTTTAATTACCGGTTTAACTGCAGGTCTTAAAAGCCTAATTTGATGTTTCCATGGAAGCGGCCATGATCTGGAACGAAATGACATGAGAAATGTTTGATGATCGAAGGGTAAATAAACGGCTTCGATCTGTTCAGAACACATGTAATAGGTGTAGAAAAAAAAGAAGGTTCGTTGATGTTTTGCTGAACAATTAAGTAGTGGGCGACAACAAGTGTAGTTAACAATCTTCCAGCGTTATAGTAATGACGTGGCAAAGATTTGGTATTAAAAAAATAATAAAAAAAAGAAGAAGTTGAAGATGAAGAAAATGGGAATATATGTGTATTGTAAATACGAAAACCCTTCGCTAGCTGCATGAGGGTACCATCGCAATCGCTATCGAAGGCAGACCTATATGTATCACCTGCTCCTAGCCTTTCGTCCGCTGGATCGGACTTATCAGGGAGACACGCTTGACTGTGTCTGTGCTTTTTGGCGTCAAATATAGACACACCACAGTCCGTAATTTGTGGTGTTCTCACCACCAAGGGTTCAAAAAAGAATCCAACAGCACCCTCAAAGCACCAGCGAAAAGTAGTAGAAAGGTTCGTGACGATAGAGACCATTTTTTTTTTCCTGATCGTCTACAAATCACTGTCTGTCTGTCTCTCTGTTAGTATGTCAAACCCTCTCCTGCTTGAATTACTGAATATTGATGAGCAATACCGTCTCTGGCTTTGTCTGCTTAGCTGTCTTGTCTCTCTCCCGTCTGCGTCTATCTGTCTGTCTGTGTGTCTGGTTTTGTGTCTGTGTATTGTTTGTGTCAGTGTCTGTGTTTTTGTGTCTGTGTCTGGATCCTTGTCTGTCTGTCTGTTCATATGTCTGTCTGTCTGTCTGTCTCTCTATCTCTCGGTGTGACTGTCTCTATCTGTCTGTCTCTGTCTGTCTGTCTGTCTGTCCTGTCTTTCTGTCTGTCTCTGTCTCTATCTCTGTCTCTCTGTCTGTAAGTCGTCGTCCGTCTGTCTGTCTGTCTGTCTTTCTCTCTCTCTCTCTCTCTCTCTCCTCTCTCTGTCTCGCATCCTCGCTCTCTCGTCTGTTCTGTCTGTCTCTGTCTGTCTGTCTCCATCTCTTCTCTGTCTCTCATCTCTCTGTCTGTTCGTCTCTTTGTCCTCCTGTCTGTCTGTCTGTCTTGTCTCTCTCTCACTCTCACTCACTCTCTCTCTCTCTCTCACACACACACACACACAACAAACCGTTTACGACAGCAACTGAAGCCCACTCCAGCAACTGCTCCCGAGGGAAGGCACCATTTTCGCGAGCGTGGAGTTTCTGCCCAGCAGGTTTATTAGAGACTCTCGGTCACGATCCTCCTCTGCAGAAGTCACCTCTGTATGTAGCACCGACTACAGCGCACGGGCACCCGCTCCTCATTTTCAAGGGTTCCACGTCCACAGGAGTCAACGGTGGAGATGGCCGACGAAGATAATCGTCTGGTAAAAGTGGGAGATAGGAGGCCTGTTTGTGTCACTGCGCTGATGGTATCACCTGCCGCAACAGGTCAAGGTGCGCCGCGAATAATTTAGGGTCTTTTTTTTTTATTTTTCAGCATGGGTACCGGTGGGTCGGGAACTCGGTCAAGTGTGACTTTTGGCTGTAACGTTGTGGGACACCCGTGGCGCCCACGGGGGGTATGTATGTGTAACACATGGATGTGAGATGAGGTAGTGGATGTTTCATCATCATTGGGTTGGTAGGAATGACCAGTCTCATCCGGTACTTTTGCCGGTGAAGTTTGTGGTAGGTCTTGATATACGTACAAAATACGTACAAACACGGGCCCGCACCCGCACGTACTGCACGTACGCCCGCATGAACGCGCGAACGCCCACGCACGCACGCCCCACCACCCACACACAAACACACACACACCCAACACACACACACACACACCCACACCCCACACATCATGCACATACACCACTACAGAAAACACAGACCACAAAACACAAACCCCACACACCAACAATACCAGCGGACGCCACAGGGTAGCTTACAAAATTGCACTAAAAAAAACACAAACACACACACCATCCACAACATCAACCACACAACCCCACCAAACACACACTACACCACCAACAACTATACACACACACACACTACCACTACAACCACACAAACCCAACAACACACCACACACACAACACACACACACACCACACCACCACACCCCACCACATAACACACAAACCACCCACTACACAAAACCCACTACACCACAACACCACCACAACCACCACCACCACACCACACCCACACACACACACAACCACACACACTCAACTCACTCACACCTCACTCCCACTCAATCATAACGTACACCGAAAAAACAGTTGCACACAGACATCGACCAGTCACACATTCACACAACCCACAAAAACAACACCCACACACCCAATAACAACGCACGACGCCACGCATCGCATTCACGCACGGGCCGCCCCCGCACCGCGGACGGTCCCGCCCTACCGCAACACGGGCACGCAGCGTGCACGCACCACAAACACTCTCAAACCAAGCATATACACACACCTCCCTCCCTCTCTATCTATTCTCTCTCTCTCTCTCTCTCTATCTCTCTCACTTCACCTCACTCCACTCACCACTCATACGTTACACCGAAAAACATTGCACCCCAAAGGGACATGCAACAGCACACACACACACCACACACACACACGCAACACACACACACCCACACACCCACCACACACACACACACCACAACATACACACACACACACCAAACAACCACACGCACACACACAGACACACACACACACACACACACACACACACACACCACCCACACACACAACACACTAACAACCACACACAACACCACACACACACCACACACACCACCACATGGAGGGGCACAAGGCTTTAACTACAGCCTTATCAAAACATTTCAGGGAATCAGCCTCAGGTGGGTTAGGACAAGATATGTGTTGTGCCCCAAAAATTTGTTTTGGAACAAGAGAGGAAAACCAAGGTATCAAGTCTAGTGGGGGAAGGAAGGGCCTCGCTTCGCTGAAAAATTGAATATCCGGCGGCGATTCACATACAGTAAGTGCAAGTGGAACACACGGGGGATCTACCAAGAGGACAGGGGCAAACCAAAAATTCATGAAAACAGGGAAAAGGAACCAAACAACAGAATAACAAACAAAAACTTTACTGTGGGGCGCCGTGAGTGCAAAGGAGAAACAAGAATTCGCTTTACAAACAAGGAGAGGGAGAGCGAGAGAGAGAGAGGCGAGAGAGGGAGCTGAGGGAGGATGGAGAGAGAGGAGAGAGGGAGGGGGATGGGGAGAGACACAGAAAGAGAGGAGAGAGTGAGATGAGGGAGGCGGCGAGTGACGGGACATGATAGAGAGAAGAGAGAGAGGGGGGGGGGGGGGGAGGGAGGATGGAGGACAGGAGCGGAAAATAGCCGCAAAACTGATGGGCAGGTTCAGCATGTGAACGTGCCGATTGCTTTTTTGCCCGTGGGGAGGCTGGCTTTGCAATGGGTCAAAGAATCTCGTCTTTGAACTTCAGTGGACACAATATCAGCAGATTCTGTCCTTTCCTTTGTTGAAGTTTTCTTTATACTTTCCTGTGTGTTTCCGTCTCCCTGTTTGTTTGGTTTTGTTTGGCCTCCGTTTGTTTTTTTGCATATTTTATTTATTTTATCTATTTATTTATTTCTTTTGCAAGAATACTGGACGAGCACCAACACCCACACAGTTGTACTCATTTCTGCTTGAACCATGGAGGACATTTCATTCCAACAATTGCGCCCGCAAGGAGGTCAAAAACAAGAACGGGACTGAGTTGACTAGGCCCATGAAAAATGCCGCAAAAAAAATCTCTACCGACCAAGAGGACGGTTACCCACTAGGAGCAACCTATGAATAATAACAAACAAAGAGGGGAAAATAACAATTAACCACCACAGTGGTAGGTTGCGGCAGTGTGCAGGCTAGGGTGTCGTAGGTTCGATTTCCCATCAGAGCAATTTATTTGTGGGGATCCCGGATACCGATGGATCCTACCCAGAGTGGAGTTCGCCAATACTCAAAATGAAAGGGGACTGAAGCAAAAACACAGTCGCGTTTTGCAACTACATGGGTTGATTTTTGGGATGCTTCTCGTAATTTCTGAAATCAAACCATGCAGGTTGCCTGTGACTGATCAGGGGGGAATGGTTCAACAGGCGGGAATTATTCTGGAATCCAATTTCCAGTGTGCAGCTCACATGGCACCATCTTGGATCACCAACATTCTTATTGATTCGACATGGAAAAACCAGTTTCAAGATCTGTTTGCCCCTCCCTTTGACCTGCTCCCGTGAAGGACTTTAGTCCGAGGTATCTGCCCTTAGCAAGGAGAGAGAGAGGAGATGAAGGAGAGGGAGAGCGAGAGGGGGGGAGGAGGAAGGGAGGGAGAAGTGAGAGAGAGAGAAGAGGCGAGGAGAGGGAGGAGAGAGAGAGAGGGAGAGAGAGAGAGAGAGGGGACGGACAGACAGACAGACAGGACAGGAATAACCTGGACAGAGAGACAGAGGACAGGACAGGACGGGGACAAACAAACAGACAAGGCAGAACAGACAGGACTGGAAGCAGAGGGATGGCGAGATGGGGAATCAGGGCCACAAAAACACAATTGAGGTCTTCGGTGGGAGAGCTTTTGAAGGCCCACAAGGACGGAACAACGTGTGATTCAGAATACTTACAGATGGAGTCCAGAGTTTGGAAAAAATCATACACTGACTGGGACATTCTTCTCGACCCACTACAAAGAGCCACCTTGATTCTATGGCTCTTAGTATTCTTATTCTGCTTCTTCTTCTTTTCTTATTCTTATTATTATTTATTTTCTCTTCTGTCTTCAGTTGTGTTTTGTTGTTTGTTGTTGTTGGTCTTCTTCTTCTTCTTCTTCTTATTAATTAGGCATTTAGTATTCGTCTTCGTCGTAGGATTATTATGATTATTGGAAGACTAAGACTCATTCTTACTATACGTTAGAATTAATTGTCAACCCTAACATAGACTTAGGTTTTGTATACTACTCTTACTTCCCTTGCTGCTTTAATCCATACCGAATACACTGTACTTAAGTCAGACGATTTCTTTTTCCTACTCCTTACTTTTTATCCTCCTCCTCCACCCCCCGCCAGACCTCCCTTATTCTGTTCTGCCTACACCCCTTCTCCATGATATTTCATCCTCACATGCTTCTACTCTACATTCTTCTCTTTGTCTTCTTATCCTCCTGAATCCCCCTCTTCTCCTCTTTGTGTTCCTCCTTGCTCCTCATCCTCCACTCCTTTTCCTACCTCCTTTCTCCACTCTCCTCATTATTCTTCCTTCTATCCTCTCCTTTTCCTCGTTATTCTCGTCCTTTTTTTCCTCCTGTTCCTACTCGGGTCACCACCTTAAGTCGTTAATCTTCTCATGATCCTACTACTCACTCACATCCTCCCTACTCTCATCCTCATTTCCTTCTTTCTTCTTTCTGCTTCTGTCTCCATGTTTAGTCTGTCTGTCTGGTCCCACTCTGTATCTGGCTCCTCTAGCTCTCTCTCTTCCTCCTCATTATTTGTGTCTGGATGCCCCTTTTCCCTTTTCTCTCTTTGTTTCTTTTCGTCTTTTCATTTCTGTCAATTCTTTCTGTTCTTTCTTTCTTTCTTGTTCTTTCGGTTCTTTCTTCCTTTTCTCTTTAATGCTTTCTTTTAGTACTTTCTTTCTTTCTTTCGTGTAATATTGGATAAAGGCTAGTTGGGGCTGTTGGGGTGATAGTGTTGTCATTGTTGGTTGTGTAGTTGTCATCGTCGTCCTCCGTTTAAACTGCTGTACTGTTTTTCTTAATCCTATTTTTGCCCCATCGTTCTCTGGAAAATCTTATTTTTACTTGCTTTCACAGCTGTTCTATGTATATTGATACATTTTTCTCATTCTATCGTTCTTACGTATTTATCTTTTGATTCAATTGGTTTTTAATGGAAAGAGTCAACCAGTTCAATATAGGATAGAATGAGATAGAGAGAGGAAGGAGGAGAGAGAGGAATGGGAGACGAGAGAGAGATGTGGAGGGTGGGGGGGGGGGGAAAGGAGAGAGGAGAGAGAGGAGGGGGGGGTAGAAGGCAAGGGTGGTGGGAATGGGGCAGAATGGATAAAGAAGGACAGAGGAGGGAGAGAGGAGAGAGAGATAACAAAAGGAGAAAGACATAGATAAAAAGGGACGGACAGCAGGAAGAGCTGGAAGAGATGATGGAAAACATAAGAACAACACCGCATGTGCTTCACACTCAATCCTTACACGAAAAGACGGAGAGAGGAGAGGTGAGAGACGAGAGAGGAGGAGAGAGGAAGAGAGAGAGGAGAGCGAGAGAGAGAGAGAGAGAGAGACAGACAGGACAGGACAAGAGGGACAGGGACAGGGACCAGATAGGGGCAGAACGACAGAGGAAAGAAGAGAGCAGGATAGATGGACCGAGGACAAGGGACCAGCACAAAAACAGATAACGGAGACGATGCGAACAGAGGGACCAGATGGAGGGTACCGCTGGGATAATACAGGAAGAGAGACAGACAGATGATGAGTCCAGACGGTATTCCGAGGGGGCTCCCAGAAGACAGGTGCGTGATGAGAATACAAAAATGTAAGCGTCGTGATTTAACGAGAGAGAGGGAGAGGAGGAGAGATAGAGAGAGAGCGAGGAGGAGAGAGAGAGGACAGACAGGACAGACAGGACGAAAGACAGGACAGAACACACACACACACACACACACACCACACACCACACACACACCACACCACACACACACAACATGGCGGATTCAAAACGATTATGTTGGGACCTCGTCTTCAGAGAAGCTCAAAGATAGAGAGGAGAGAGAGAGCGAGGAGAGAGAGATGAGAGAGAGAGAGAGAGACAGAGGAGACAGACAGACAGAACGAGAGAAAGAGAGAGAGAGGAGCGAGACAGACAGACAGACAGGACAGACAGAGACAGCAGAGAGAGAGACGGAGACAGAAAGTCAGAGAGAGACAGAGACAGAGGGACAGACAGACAGAACAGACAAACAAGAGGAGACAGAACAGACAGAATGGCAAAATGGCATACAGACGGAGCACAACACGTAATAATTACACCTTCAGTCGGACCCGTTGAAGGGACACTAGGGCGTTAATGAGACATGGAGCGCGCGCTCTGAAGACATTGGCAGAGGACGTTAGCTTAACGGGAAGTGCACCTGCCAAAGTGATCGATGAGCACTTCACAGTGACGTATACCTCAGAATCACCTGGCACTGCTGGCCTTTTTTCTTCTATTCTTCTTCTTCTTCTTATTCTTCTTCATACTTATTACTTTTATTCTTCTTATTCTTCTTATTCTTTTTCTTTCTTCTTCTAATTTTCTTGTGGTCCTTGATGAACAGAACCTGTTTATGGTATATAATTCAAGCGCGTCTTCTATCCTGCTTTAACCCCCTCCGTTCATTATTTATTTCTTCTTTCTTTCTTTCTTTTATTTCTTTCTTTCTTTCTTTCTTTCCTATTAACATTATTTTGTTTATGGTTTTTTCTATTCCTTTTTTCTTTTACTTGTTACTTCTTGTTTCATTCATTCATTCATTCATTCTTCTTCTTCTTCTTTCTTTTCTTCTTTTCTTCTTCTTCTTTTTTTTACGGGTTTTGTTTTGATAGGTTTTGGAAACTGAATAAGACTGGGATGCGACAGTCATTAAGGAAAGAATAATATTTAAAGGAAAGAATAATATTTAACTGACGAGAGAGAGAGAGAGAAGAGAGAGGAGAGAGAGAGAGAGAGCGAAGGAGAGAGAGGAGAGAGAAGACGAGAGAGAGAGAGAGTGGGAGAGAGAGAGAGACAGACAGAGACAGAGACAGACAGACAGACGGTAGGCAGAAGGGGGGTAGTTATAAACAACAAAAGGAGAGAGTAGTAGCAGTAGTAGTAGTAGTAGTAGTTGCACAGCAACACAGCAGCAGCAGCAGTAGTAGTAGTAGTAGTAGTAGTAGTAGAGATTCTAGATAGTAGTAGTAGAAGCAGCAGCAGCAGTTAGTAGTAGTAGTAGTAGTAGTAGTAGTAGTAGTAGTAGTAGTAAGTAGAAGCAGCAGCAGCAGCAGCAGCAGCAGGCAGCAGTAGCAGTAGCAGTAGTAGTAGTAGTAGTAGCGGCAAGCAGATTCAGGGCACACCATGATTAGCACATCATTGGACGTGTATAGGGCAGAAAGTATGACCGATGACTCACGGGCGTGCTCAGACATACACTCGTAGATGGAGTCGGACGTGATGGCAAAAACACTTGCCAGCATCATCTCCCGAGTACTTTACGACCGACACCTGAGCGTGATTTAATTTCCGATGCCATGTTCTTGTTCTTGTTGTGGTTGTTGTTGTTGTTGTTGTTGTTGTTGTTGTGTTGTTGTCTTCTTCTTCTTCTTTCTTCTTGCTCTTGTAGCTATTGTTGTTGTTTTTTTGTTGTTGTGGTTGTTGTTGTTGTGTTGTTGTGTTGTTGTTGTTGTTGTTGTTCTTCTTCTTCTTCTTTCTTCCTCATAAAGTCAGAATTGGCGTCTTGTTGTTCTTCTGGTCCCCCTTTCTTTCTGTTTTTTCCTCAGCATTTGTCAGCGATTCTAGTCAATGGCTTTTTTTTTTTTCTTCGTCTTCTGCTTTCTTTTCGTCAGTACTTGACTTCTTGATGTTACTTTTCAATAATTCTTTCTTTCTTTCTTTTTTTTTTCCCCTTTCATGTTCTCCCCTCCTCGTTCTGCCTCCTCCTCCTCCTCCTCCTCCTCCTTTCCGTCTTCTTCTTCTTCTTCTTCTTCTTCTTCTTTTCTTCTTCTTCTCTCCTCCTCCTTTTCCTCCTCCTCCTTCTTCTTCTTGTTCTTCATCTTCTGTTCATCATCATCATCATCATCATCATCATCATCATCATCATCATCATCATCATCATCGTCATCATCATCATCATCATCTTCTTCTTCTTCTATGTTGGAATTCAACCACCTATGACACTGGCAGTGGTTAGTTTGTTGTTGTTGCAGTCCTCTATCTCCTCTTTCTCCTCCATTTTTTCGTGTTCACCCCCCCCCCCCCCCTGCCCCCCCCCCCCCTTCTTCCCCTTCTTCAGTTGGTGAATTATTGATATACATCCTTTCGTTTTATTTTCAATCCATTCAGTAAAAAAAAAAAAACAAAATCGAACGAAGAAGAAATGAGAGTGGGATCCAGAGAAGC